>VYZW01053889.1:0-12529 GCA_013401315.1 Balaeniceps rex | reverse complement strand
TAGACTCATACTAATAACGTGACAGTAAATTGGCGTCACAGACAGGATTGCCATGGATAAACTGCTGCAAAAATATGTGTGCACCATCCCAATGTAACTGTACTTTCTGGGTATAGTATATCACTTACAAATTATCAGGTCTACATATGCCAGCTGAATTCAGGAATTCCTCAATTTTTTTACCTTAGTAGGTAGTTACAGACTATCATCAGATGCTTTCCTTAAGTCTCTGTAAACGTGATCCCTGGGCTTTCAATTTATCTGACAGCTTTTCAATACCACTTCCCGTGGTGTAGAAATGGATGCTGTTTCAGTAATGACCATATTGATGCAAAACAAGATTAACTTGTGAAATTTGAGGTTTTAGTGTTTACATGATTATGCTGTTATATGATTTGCTCTTCTCCGTGTTTTTCTAACTCAGTGACATTTTCATGTATCATTAGCAGACCTGAAACATTCCTTCATTTCTCTCAATCCTAATTAACCAATTATGAATACAGTAGCCTAACTTTATTTGCCATAACCAGGTCATCTGACTGGCAATTGTATTTAATTGTCCTGCGTGTCCATTATATTCTCATCTGTTGCAGCTAAGGCCTTTTTCTGGGTGGAGGGCTGATATTCTGGGGGGAAGCAAGTCTTTGGGATTTCTTTGTTTCTCTCTCACACTCAGCTGTGGTTCAATATCCTCCAATAATCTTTCACATGTATTTCATATAGAAGTTTTCCTAGTTATTTGCAATTGCTGACCAGACAAGAGACTTGGCTTTTTTTTTTTTTTAATATTCTGCAGCTTTTTTTGAGCAATTGTATTGCAATGAAAACCCCTACATAACCAGAAAAATAAGCTAGAAAAGATAACAGCTCTATAACTATTTTTAAAGTCTATAAAATCTTTAGCCCCTTGTAATGAATCATGCATTATATCATGGAACTATGAACCAAAATAAAAACACAAGTGTGAAATGCTTAGTCGGAAAATGTTGGGATGTTATGGAAAACAGCATTCTTAGAAGAGAAGCCATACAGCAGTGTAGCCAGTCAAGGAGAAAAATGATTTAGCATTTTTTTAATTGCAATTGATATAAAAACTTGACTTCTATAAATAAATAAAAACCCTCTAACATTTACATGGAAGGCAATGAGGCAAGGCACCCAATACATTTGACTATATGTGGATTTAGACAAAACAAGGAAGTGAGCAGGCTGACTTGCCTTAAAGATATCTCTGAACCAGTCTGGATTGGTGAGAAAGTCCTTCCTATCTGCCCATCCTTCCTTCACCACTTACAGCTTTCAATTTCTAAGAGTACTGGTGACCACAGAAACAATTTCTTCTTGCTTAAGTTAATTCATCAAGAAAAATTTTAGAAAACCATTTTAGAAAGATGGCTTCTTAACAGCATTGCTAAATATTTGCCTAATTGTTTAAAAATGAAACCCCAACTGAATGTTTGGCTGCACTGTCAAACTTTGCATTTGAGAAAATAATCTACCTTGGCCACAAAAAACGATAAATATTGCTAATAAAAATAGCTTTTGGAAACTATTCAGTTGGCTTCCTTTGGGGATTTTTACACTGCATCTGAAAAATGTACAAGGATGTAAAAGAAGCATTCCTTTGTATCTTTTCATAACTTATCTAACCCATCCCATGCTAACCATAGTGAATTTATGATTTTCCTCCTTTTTACTATCATAAATATAGCTTCTGTAAACAAAAAAATACCCTTGTGCGTCTTTCAAAAATAATCACTCTTAGACTTGCCCAGCTGTTGAAGGTTCCTCTGCCTTCTCAGAAAAGAATCAAATCTGACCGATTTTATTCTGTAAAAATTTCATTAAAAATTTACAGTTAAAAGATATACTAGAACCCCAACCGAAAGTCCACAGATCACTGCACTCACCTATGCAAAACACAGTATGTTTCATATCAAAGTAGCCTTTTGCCTATTTGCAATAAACAAGCACCACAGGAAAATATAAAGAAGCTACAAAGATGTCTCTAAAAAGCAAATGCCAGTTGCTTATTTATTCCCTAAGTTATTTATTCCCTGCTAAGTTATTCCCAACACAATTCAATATCATTTCTCATATTCTTTTACTCTTCACTGTTCCCAAAGCTTAAGACACGTTTTAGTAAACTTAGAGGTATGGTGCTAATAGATTGAAATCTGATTGAAAATATACAGAAATTCACATTAAGCTAATATTTCTCGTTCAGTAACACTTGAGCCAAAAAAGGTGTAGTTTGCAGTGAGTTATCAAAGGTAGCTGTAAAATAAATTTACTTACTTGTTGAAAAAAAGTAGCTAAAACGTATGTGTATTCCAACAAGAAGAGTGTATTTCTCTAAGAAATGAACAGTCACTTTCACTAAACTTCTTGTAACATATAGTGAGCTATTATTTCTTCTACATTATTGGATTTTTCCAATAAAAATGTGCTGCAAACCGTTATGCCATATTTTCTCTGCTTATTAATGAAAAGAATATAGATTTTTAAAAACATGGATGTGGTTTTATTTATTTGGTTGGAAAGGCAAAGACGGAGGAATGCCTCAGTTAAAAGGGTAAATGGTACTTTGCCACATGAAATATTTCAGTGATAAAATGAGCATTATTAACTCAGAGCCTCAGTGGTTTATAAATAATGCTGTATAAGGTGGCTGAGATTATTAGCTCAATATACTTATCACTGATTTTCAAGGGCCATACATATTTAATTTTTTTTTTTTTTAAAAGCCTGTAGAAAACAAAAAATGCCATTATCATTCAGCAAAGTAAGCTGTTGAGAGAAGAAGGTTTTTTTGAGAAGCTAAAGGAAACACCTCCTCTTCTGTTACAGGTCAGTGGGGCATTTGTGGATGGGGACGGTATGCTTTTTTTTAATAACCAAAGATATGTTGCTGCTAATCTACAAGACACAGAGTTGCTAAATGCTCTCAATTTCAGTATCCTTTAACTCAGCATTTTACCTGACGAATTCAGCAAAATCAGGATATTAGACCCCAGATTTATGTATGCGTAAAATGTAAAAGTAAGAATCTGGTTGAGGTATATAGTAAAAAAAAAAAATAAATATGTAACTCAAGCATTCTTTATTTTCTTTTCAAGCAATATTCCTGTCTCAGTTTCATGATTAGTTCTTTGATGTTGCCTTTTTTTCCTCGCAATAATTTTATAAAATTGACTAGCTAAATAAGCAAACAAATAAAAACCCTACACACTTATAAGCAAAAAACTGGCAAACCGGGAAAAAAAATCAAAAATTGTTTTCTGCAAGTAGTTTATACTAACTGAACACAGTGTTCCACGGGGAAAAGTTACAAATTCCCACTTAGCTTCAGAATTTGTAAATCCAAAGTTACAGATAACAAATTTACTGGTTTTACAAATAAAATATTACAGTGTCAATCACTGTTTCCATGGGTACAATATACAGTTGTTGAAAGCTCTTTTGACAAAACGTGGTTTTGTTCAAATACAACAAATTACAACTGAATAGTGCATTTGAATTTATCTGGCATTTAGCTCAGAAACAACATATGTCTTAAATAACTCTGGCAGTTCAGGTTTTGTGATAGCATCAACTTCAACCTTAAAATCCTTCATGATTAAAGGTACTTTGTAAAATAAGTTAAATTTAAAACCAAGATTTCACTGCTTATGCAAGATGATGCTCTGGTGTACTTGGATTTGATTTTTGACACTCAGTATTTAAATTACTTGATAACGAATGTTTCAATTTTAAGACACGCTGAATATTTGTCTATCTACACTGCACAACACCCTGTCATATCAAGTTTCCAAGCTAGCCTACACACCAGCAATCAAGTACCTAAGCATTAGGTAGAGCAAAAAAACTTGTAATACCTTTTAGAAAAATGTGGCTTTCTGTTCTACAGTGAGATTCCTGAATATCTTTGAATCATGGATGACTTTTTAAATTAGTTTCTTCTTTAATAGACTACTGTTTAAATATGAGAGGATATAATTCCTTTGTTTGGAACTAACATCCTTAAATCAATCTCTTCTGTTTCATATCATATAAATAATAATCTGATTATCAAAACTATGGTAACGTAAAAATGTCCTAATCAATATCCAAGACTCCCTCGAATGGGCTGCAGTATCTCCATCCCCATTCGTCTCTGAGGAGTACAGAATCCTTACAGAATTTTTCGTTCTGCAATTAGTTTCTCCTCTACTGTTAATGTTGCTTCAAAACCCTCTTTTCTCTTCTCTTCCTATTTCCATTTTTTATGACACTCTGTAGTACCTCTCCTGACTATAATTCTCTTTCACCACTAGCATCCCTAAAATTCTTCTCCATCCAACAAAAGGAATGATTCCTTCCGATTTCTCGTCCTAGCCTTCCAATATTTCTCATCCTAGCCTTCCAATATTTCACACTCATGCCTGGCAACTTCATATTTCTTCTCCATCAGCAGTGGCATCTTCAGAGCATAGGGAGATATGTGAATTGCTGTTTGTGAAAATCATATCTCAGAAATCTCATTTGCATGATCCACTTTTCACCAAATAGCTCTGTGTTTCTTTCTCTTTCCATTGCTCTTTTTCACCTTTGGCCTTTTCATCCATTACTGCCTTCTCCTCCATCCTCATTCCTTGCCAATCCCACTTAAATTCCTTCCTGAGTCTCAACAGATTTATCCCTGACAAATCCAACAATGCTATCTCATCCTCATTCTCATCAGCCTTTGAAAAAAGTGCCTATTTTCTATTCCCCTTCTTCATTGTTTTTTGAGGTCCAGTGTCTCCTGTACACCTTCTACATGCTGGCTCCCTTCTTCACTGTTCCCTCTGGTGTGTGATTCTCTCTCTTTCTCCCAGTTTCGCTGGCTATTCACCATTACTTAATCCCCTTGGTCCCTGAGCTTCTCTCTCTACAATATATTTTTATAAACCTTATTCACAACCATGATTACCACTATTTTCATGCCATTAAACTACCTTCCGAGAAAAGGTACATCATTCTCTATCTGCTGAACATCTTAGTTCACCTTGACATCACTTTGTGAATGTTTAACTGGCAACTTAAATTCAACATGATGAAAGTGCTGTTCCTGATTTTCTTACCTGGCTACCATATCTCCTCAATTTCCCTGGAAGATCTAACCTCTCTTAACCATTCATCATAAGAAAAACATTGTTATATGCATCACAATGTGTCATCTCCTTTCTATCACATATTGTAAAACACACTATAATAAATCCAATCAATAACCTGTTGCCAGTGTTATTACTTTGACGTCTTTACCCTCTTTGTTTCCTTCTACTCCACTGCCTTGATAATGGTTCTTTATTTTTAGGGTCCGCTGTCACTTCATTTTGTCTTCTTTAACAGCTGTATTTTACCAATGAGTTAAATATATATTCTTCCAATAATAGTAATTACAGATCATTCACTTAATCCTCAAGCATATTTGTGTTTTTCTCACATAAAGAAAAACAAAGTCAAACCCAACAAAATCACCACTCCTTTTTCCATAGCACATATGGACATACAGTAAACTCCCATTTAAAAACTACCTCAACGCAATAGCCAAGCAACAACAGTGGCCTGTCTGGAGTACAGAAAACATTCCTACATCCCTGTCAACTCCTACCCCATTTGGCACCACACTTCCACGCATCAAATATCAAAATCAACCAGGCATTTGCACATTTTGTCAAGTGACAAGCCAATGGCTGGCAATGCAATGCTTTCTGCTGGCTAAAACAGGTGTCCCTACTTGATCAGAGCTTCTGAAAAATCACTCAGGCTCTTGAAGGTGGCCTTGAATATAAGCCAGTCCTCCCATTACAAGGGCGAGAACACACATACATGTGCTAGCTGTGCTTTTGCAAGCCCTGGTGAAACAGCCTCTATAAAGATCACAGCAGTATACTCTGGTGACCTCAACAAGATAAAGTTTGCTTACAGGTCTCGGGCTCAATCTGCTCTCCAAACGAGACCACAGACCTGCATACTGGTGAGGACAATGAAACAGGCTAGGGAGCTAGGATACGCTGTAATTTATATGCTCTTACCAGGGTATGCGCTGATCACAGCAGCCACATTTATCTGGAGCTCTTAGTGTCCATAAAAAATGTAGTCCGTGATTATACAATGAATTCGAGTTTTTCAGAATATTTCACTCTCTGTATGTGAACTAGCACAGTACTTTCTAATTTGGCCATCCTATCCCAACCTTAATACAATGCATTACACTGAAAATTAAATATAAATTAAGTTTTAGTGCTGACTACAGGTAACTGCTTTGAGCACAACACAGTCACAAGTCAAATCTGGAAATGAAACATATACATGGTAAAAAGTGAAATAGTAACCATAAATGCTTTTTTTTGGTTACTCTGAATGAAAATTACATATGTTGAATTATCTAAGAGTACCTTGCTTAAATTACTAGAGCTTAGAAAGATTATACACATTCAGAAACTCTATTAAACTAGAATTTCATTATAAGTTTGCATACGTGCTTAGACACACAGAGACACACTGTATATGTATTTACATATAATGTGTGAAATATATAGGTAGTCATATCCAACTCCAAATCTAGTTCTCTGTGTCATGAGAAATTTAGAACTTGGTTCGAGGAAGGCAGCTGTTCCACGGATGCGTCTAATTTCAGTCTGTGTAGTATCACTGCAGTCATATATTAAATAAAACACAGCTGGACAATGCTCTACCTATTTCACTACCCTCTCTGCTAACTGTTCTGCACTAACATCTGTTGAAAACAAACTTTAGGAAATGGGGAGATCATGAAAAAAAACAAACTTTATTTTAAAATATTTTGCACTGGAAGAAGTTTTACTTATTCATAAAGAAAGCCTCACATATACTCAATTAGATTTTAATTATGAGATTTGTACATAGAATTGAAAGAAACTTGCTCGCTCAAGGCTATCTTACAAAAAATATAATATTATTACAAATACTTTTCATTTCATATGATTAGTATAGTTCTGTACCTGCTGCCAAGAGATGGTGTAGTTGTGCAGGTTATCTTCTCATCTATAATCATGGACACAAAAATAACTGCTTTTGTAGAAAATTCATAATAAGATTATAAACCAATGCCATGCAAACTTTTATTAATTAAAGTTAACTAGACTTATTTAGGAACTGAGGTCAGTCTGTAGTGTATTATGGCCAACTATTTAAGCACATTTAAAACTGTGTCCTCACAGTAGTGCACCTTTTAATGGACACAGGCATGAAACAATCTTTCTCTATGTAGAAATAGTTTGTTCTTTTTCAGACTTCCTCTGAGTCAAGTGATTATTTCTACAGCCTAATGTTACATACAAAAGCTATGCTTCACTATAAATTATCTTCTTTTTTTTTATCTTTTCAATTTCTAACAGATTCATGGGGAATATTTTTGTATTAAAAATACAAGTATAATTTCTTAATGTCATAAAACTGAGCACATTTCAAAATAATTCATGCTCTTATTCTACTGAACTAAAAAAACCCCCTTTTCTGTCTGTTTCTCTTTGATAAGTTTAATTTTTCTAAATTAAGCAGTTCTGAAAAAGGTGATACACAAGCATCGCACAACATTAAACTGTCAGTTTCCTAGGCCAGTATCCAGTTTCTTACAGTGGTCAGTGACACAGGAATACATGAAAATCCCACAACTCTTAAATGGGAAGAATTTGTTATCCATCTTCTACATTAGACCTCTGGAAAAGTTAGAAATTTGGTAATATTTAAAATACTTAAAATGAGAGTGGGAAAAATTAAGAAGTAAAAGAAAAGTTCACTCTTCTATAGTAATGAGAAGAATTGAGAAGGGAAATATAAAATATATTTCAGAAGTTTAAAAATTCCAAATTGTGATTTTAGTTTTAAGATTTTTGTATTGCCTGAAATGACCATTTCATTAAAAAAACCCCACCACCTACTTCTAATTTCCTTTTCTATTAAAAAAAAACAACAACAAACCCCAACCCAGCTATCTCTTAGTACAGCATTTTCTAAAATTCACTTCACATTATTCTTTATGAATACTCCAAAATAGAAAGCTTTCTAAAAGTTATGAATTTATGAGAAAAGTGAAGCCTGCAAGAGATACATCCAAATATGAAGCTGGAAGGGGGTGAAGGGTCTATAAATTAACCCAAGAGACAAAGCAAGCATATGCAAACAGAAAGTACCTAATCTTCAATCAACATGTACCACAGATCAGAAATCATTATTTCCTACCTTTTTTTGTTCTTAAATAAATCCACTTAATCAATTTGTAACAGCTTTCCTTTCATAAGTATTCTAAAATATGGGAGTTTTAGGCTTCTCTAATAAAACAAACTTTGTGACCAAGAGTTGTACAGAAATGTACTTTTCATTGCTTTTATGAAATTCACAGTATAAACCTGCTGTCCGTCTCCTCACTAGCCTCAAGAAATAGTGACATATTATGAAACACAATGAGAAACATTTGGATGCTAAACTAGCTTCCTAATACACACACCAAACACAAAATTCTTTTCTTAATTTACAAACCCTAACAGGCTCTAGACCAATGATGTGTTTAGCTTGCTTGAGTACTGCATATACTACAGTATCGAAAAGCCATTTTGCTGATAAGCCAGACCACTCTGGGGTTCGATTCTTGTTCGAACGAAATATAGCATCTGTACTTTTAGCTTTTTGCCTCTTGTCCTGGTTTCGGCTGGGATAGAGTTAATTTCCTTCCTAGTAGCTGACAGAGTGCTGTGTTTTGGATTTAGGATGAGAATAATGTTGATAACACACTGATGTTTTAGTTGTTGCTGAGCAGTGCTTCCACTAAGTCAAGGACTTTTCAGCTTCTCATACTGCCCTGCCAGCGAGGGGGCCGGAGGTGCACAAGAAGCTGGGAGGGGGCACAGCCAGGTCAGTTGATCCAAACTGGCCAAAGGGATATTCCATACCATATGACGTCATGCTGAACAAAAAACTGGGGAGGTTGGCAAACTCATTGGCAGTAATGACCTGGAAAGACGGAGAGGAACCAACAGTGGATCAATTGGCTGGCCAACTCCGGCAATACAAAGAAAGTCTCTCTCCCTCCCTACAGGCCTGTGTCTCGGCTGTGGAAAAACTGTCCCAAGAGTTCCAGCAACTCAAAGAGGATATGTCCTACTCTCCACCTGTACAGACCAGTATCTCAGCTATTAGGAGTAAGCGTTCCTATGCTCAAGAGAGAGGATATAGTGGGTACACACCACGGGCCGCCCTGTGCTTTTACCTGCGTGACCACGGTGAGGACATGAGGAAGTGGGATGGAAAATCTACCTTGACCCTAGAGGCACAGGTACGTGAGTTGCAAGGAAAAACAATATCAAAAGGGGGTTCTTCCAGGAAAATTGCTGTTCCAGTTTCTAATAAGCAGTTCCCCAGACAGAGTAGAAGGGCTGACTTTACTTCTGATTTTAATAAAGGGACTTTTGATTTGCATTTACAAGAAGCAAGTAACGAATACTATGACCAGGACTAGAGGGGCCCTGCCTCCAGCCAGGTTTACAAGGTGGCAGAAGCTCCCTGACAAAGCTCCCAGAAATCTTCCTTGCCACTGTAGCCATAGTTTCTGACTGCTGGTTATAGGTTTATTATCCTCTGCTCCAGGTAGCTTTAGACCTGACTACAGGAATCCTGCTGATGTGTCTATCAAAGGGCAAACAAATTAAAAATCAACCTGTTGTGTGGTAGCATCCCCATCACCACCATGGTGTCATTTGTGTTTGCTGCTCAGTACTGTAGGACTTGGTCCAGAATGGTGTGATGAAATAATTCTTTGAATAATTTTTTTTATCATTTAGAAAGAAACAAGATCTTTTTTATCCCATATTTTATCATCAAAGTAATCAAAGTAGCTGTTTGTTATAAGTTAGGGTCATGAGTTAGTTGTTTTCTTCCAAGGCACTTTAGAGCCACCTGGGTATCTGCCTTTTTTAATTATGATGTTGTGCGTAGGGAGTGATTTTGGTGTGTGATCAATTCCCTTCTTTAGTTCTGACTAGTAGCTCACACAATGAGTGTTTCGTTCAGTTTTCTGCTTCCGCTGTTTTTTTGGTGCCATTCCAAATCTCCCAGCTGTATGTAGTGAGAGTAAAAACACTTTTGGGACTTTTGGAGGAACACTTTTTTTGTCTCCATGACACTGACCAAATGCATTCCGGCTCTGCCTTGCCTTTCTCCAAACTTCCTCAGCATGATCATGATCCATTATAATCACCTGCCTCAGAGGGTTTTTTCATTTTTGTCATAAATCGGTATTATTTTCTCATGTATGTTACTTTGTCAATGCATGGTTTTTCTTTAACATTCACGTACATATGCATTTACAGTGCACATTAGCAGAACGATCTGTCAGCTTGTTTGAAATATTATGAACACTGTCAACTTGGCTTAAAATAACAGCTTCAAAGGACATAAAAAATAACCTCCTTCAAACTTCCAATGAATAGTGGAAAGAATAGTGTGAAATAGTCGGTCATAACATAGCACATTAGAACACTCAGTTTAAATATTCTGAGACGTGGAGAAATATCTAGCAAATGTGGGGAGTTGGAGAGCATTAGTGGTCAAAATAAGACAGGACCTTGAAAATTATTGATTCACAGGACAGTGCAGTAAAACCACTAGATTTACCTGCAGTTCAAATAGGTTCAAATTCCTCATCTTACCTATGCTTGGCCATCCAGAGCTTTTTGCAAGACCAATAGTAATACCTATTGCTGAACAAGCTGATCCATGGAGCCAGTCTTTAGTATCAAGAATGAGGTGTGTCTTGCAATCAGTAAACCTCTGTGTGCCCCAGTTTTCCTGTGTAGAAGTGGAAGTATCTCATTCATAGAGATATTGAAAGACTGAAGTCATTTTTGCAAAGACTATTAGTACACTTGATGGGTAGGTTAAAAATGTATTGTGAGTTAAAATTGTTTGAAATCTCTTTAATGAACAAAAAAGCTCCCTTCATTTTCCACACTAAACGGGAAAGGATTGAGATGTTTTCCATTGTTTGCAAATAGGATTTACTAGGGTGAGAAAGGCTGAACTTCTTAGTTAGCCTTTCTTAGTCCTTCAAACCACCTGATGAGGCTACCTGTTATGTGAATTTTCCCTCCAGCTTTTCCTGAGTGCATTCAGCTTCTCTGCATATGGCAGCCTGAATCATATTTCTCAGTGTCACACTTCACATATTTTATGGTAATATCATTGCAGCTGTGATACAAAAATATTGATAAGGAGTTTTTAAGGAGTGGTGATGCCTTTTAAATGCCTTTAAGAACCTAAATACCAGCTTGTACACCCAAAATCTTGTCTTTTTTTTTTTTCTAGCTATATTAAATTGGGTCTGGTTAGAAACCTTGAGTAATTTCTATAAGCTTTTAGCTATCTAGTGGCTGCACTGTAAGTAGTAAAGAATTCGTTTTCACAGATATATGAGTAATAGGTTTATCTTTTTATGTAGTGTAAATATGAACAGGAAAGATGCAGTGTTTTATGATTTTCAACATAATTTAATTCTCATTGAACATAAATTGATTCAGTGCTCAAGAAGAGATTGTTATAGCTAGTGATTAACTTCTATTTTTTTTTTTTTCTTGCGCACCTGGCAGAGCATGGGAAGCTGAAAAAGAAAGGCCTTGACTAGTGTAAGCACTACCTAGCAACATCTAAACCATCAGTGTGTTATCAGCATTCTTCTCCTACTAAATCCAAAACACAGCACTATGCCAGCTACTAGGAAGAAAATTAACTCTAACCCAGCCAAAACCAGGACAGTATCCACCCCTTATTCTATACCATCTACGTCATGCACAGGTCCCACTCTTTCCANACCACTGCACTTTCCATCAGTTTCATCAAAGTTCATTCTCCATTAGTCTGGGCGATTCTTTCTGTAATACTGTTAATGTGGCATATAGCAACCATAAAAGAGATGACATACAGTATTATATAGCCATTAACATCATACCATTCAGTTCATTGGCTATTCTCACTTACTTTCTTGTTTCATAAAAGACCTAGTGGTATTTTTAATTCCAATCTATTTCTTCAGCTATTTCCTGCTCAAAAATGAGCGTCTACTGCAGTATTGCTAAACTACTGCTTTGCTAGTGTTTTCTTTTTCCTGGTTTTAAAACCTTACTTTGATTTTAAATTGCTAGAATAATTTATGTATTTTGATCACTTATAAATTACATAGCTAAAGCTCTAAGTGATTTTACAGAACTTAAAATGCACAATAATAATGAAACCCAAAACTGTACTAATAGACTGCCCACATGAATATCCCCAAAAGCGGTATGATCAGGTGGTAATTCCAATAACCAGTTTTCCACATGCCCTTAAGCCACCCTATCCTCAAACTAAAAAAGGGAAGAAAACTGGGATGTCACAGTATGCTCTGACGTTAAGCATATCTAAGCTCTATACATTTTTAATTACTAATACTCATGTTACAGGGCATTTGCCACCATCCAGGAGTCAGTATAGATAT
>VYZW01053887.1:124533-155045 GCA_013401315.1 Balaeniceps rex | reverse complement strand
AGTAACGTCTGAAAGCAATGATGCTGATACACCTAATGAGACAGAAGGATTCTCTGTCAGCGCCTTCCCTTGTGCTGAGCACCAAAAGACTGGGTTTGATTCTTAGCCACAGGCTCTTAAATTGGAGCTTAATCCACTGCCATTGTGTCCTTGGGTTGCCTGCTTTAAAGATGATGACATAGCTGGATCAAAAAAAAACTCACAAAAAGGAACAACACTGACTTAAACCAAGCGATCCACAAGGTTCAGTGCAACTGCTGAACTCAAGGGATTATTTACGCAATAGAGAAGGGCAATAACAAAATGGCATAGGACTTAGATTCTTCTTGAAAATGTAATTCTTGCTGAATCTTCATCAGAGGATGAGAAGCAAGATCCTCCTCCCTTATCAAGAATATTTTCTCAGGAAGTAATTAGCATCCCAAGTGGCATCAATACATGAATTTCAATTTGATCTAGATGCCCATACCTAAGAGAAGAGAGAAGCAGAAGCCAACACAGACATTCTGAAGACAGCACTAAGGAACAATTTGAAACTCACCATTTAATGATTTGATGCCCTAAAAAAGGCACATAATGATGAAAATGTTATGGCTTGACACACTACCAGTACAAGTCACGTACACTATTGCCACAATCCCCTGTGACACTTACCAAGACTTTCCGAAATCAACTGGAGATTGAAAACATGCTCCTGTTCAGAACAATTAATCTTCACAATTGGTGCATTTATTTAGAGAGCATGGATTTTATGGAGTTTAAAGACAATTTAAAAATATGAGATTTTTTTAAATAAGAATGTTTTGAACTATAGCAGATTTTTTTCATTTTAAAAGGCAAAAATCTTCACATAAGATATTATATGCACTTAGAAATTATTCTATAAATGTTTTATCTAAATAAACTGCAGAAAACCAAATAGATAAAGTATCTGTCTCGGCTCCAGTAGTACTTTTTAGAACAAATAAAATGCTAATGAAAAAGCATTTAAAGGCAGGAAGAAGTAGAAGAAGAACCCATCCCAGAGCAACATCCTTCTATAAGCATCATTTCCAACTTCTAATGCACTCTGAGTTATGCTCTTCCTAAGTGATGACAAGTAATGTTTATAATATCTCTTAAGAATGAACCTGCTAGTTATCTCCTTTGCACTTGCCAGTGCTTCACAGTCAGGTTTTGGTGAAAGGTTAGACACACAAACGTAAAGCACGGATGAAGGCAAGAGACAGCTGGTGTTAGCTCCAAAAGCACAACCGGACTCTAAACAACAGGGGCACACATCTGTACAGCGATTCCCAAACCAGATGAACACAGAGGTACCTCCAAGTGGCAATGATCATCTGACACAAAATGCTGTTTGTCTCTGTCTTGCTATTAGTCCACGCCCTTGCACTCCTCCAGTTCCTTTTCTTGTCTCCCATAGCTGTACCCGGCTTGATTTCTAGACTACAGCTGCTCTACAGCTGTTGCAGGTACGGTGTGATTAAGACAGAATCAAACCCCCCTTCCAGCCTCACGCACACATAAATCATGATCCTCTATTATTTCACACACACACACGTGCGTGCGGGCGAAGTGTGGAACGTCGGTTCATGCGTGACTGGTAGAGTTTTGTTTTGCTGGGGTGGGGGGAGGCAAACATATGCTGGAACTTCCCTCTGCCCCCTTCTAGGTCTTACTCATTTCAGTAGCTCCTCCGTCCAAAATGGGGGAGGAAGGAACGCGTGTGGCTGCAATTTCAGCAGTAATCCCACTGCATTTGCACACCCCTTGCCAATATAAACTACAACCTAAGATTGAGTTAAATTAACCTGAGGCCAGAATCAAAAGCAGGAATCACTAGGCAAAGCTAAGAGAACATGGAAGGCAAGAAGAAAGGATCTCCTTCTTTCTAATGAGGATTACACAGTGCAAACATCACGGTTATTTTAAAAAAAAAAAATCCAAGTGTCAAAGACCCAGAACTACCCAGTTGTAACTCAAGTTGTGCCACTGACTACATAATTGCAAAGCAAATAAAAAACCTGATTTACAAGTTTCAGAAAAATCTTTGAGAAGCTACAATAAACACTGCTGCTATAATGTACTGTGTCTTCTTGGAATAGCCCTAGAAGAAATGCCAACATGCTGTGCTGTGCCGTCAGTATTTACATGATGAAGCACCCCGCACATGCTAAATAAAAGATAGTAAGAATAAAGTCCTAAAGACTTAGGTATTTGCAAGCAGTTATTTTTGTATTTTTCCTGGTGTTTATTTTTTAATCAATGCAATTTCTGTGCTGACTTGAACCCCAGTACATATTTGATCCTCCATTTCACAGCACCAAACTAAGCTCCATACCTGAAGGGCATCTCAGGTTCCACAATTTCACTTTGGCTTATTTGACTATGATTTTTGCACCAAAGCAAGTTAACTATAGATGGATTATTTATAAGAACAAGTGAGGTAGTTGTAAAGAATACGGTCTGTAGTACCCACTGTCTTGGCAATAATGATAGATTTAAGCAGCTGCTACAAGAAAACATCAGCTCTGCCAAAATGTCAGATGCTCATGTCTGAAGCAGCTCAATTAAGCTACAAGATGCAATCACTTTGTTCTCCCAGGGATGCAGGCAGGCGTATTTCAATCCATATCTGGAACTGACAGAAGCATTTATGGAAGGAACAGATCAAAAAAAAATTTTAATACATGCAGCCTTACATCTTCACCTTCTTTCAGAAGTCCTGGTTTTTAAGCCACAAGTGATTTGGTGTATTATGAGTTCTCAATAAAGCATACAAAATAGCTGGAGCAGTGTCAGTTTTAATCAGCAATCCAATTAAAGGATCCAATCAAGTTCACTTTAGCTGTTCAACAGTATGTTTATATCACAAATTATTTTTAACAGGAGTTTAACATGCAGGTTCTCTGTATTTTACTAGCATATTCAACAGTGATACGTAAAGGGAAATAATTGTTGGAACAGCAAACCGCTCATGCATACGTTGAGAAAAGAGTATATCTAACACATTTCAAAATATTATGGCAAATACTTCTTCATAAAGTCTAATTCATTTATTAAGGCAGAGAATGCACCTGCCTTATACCAGCATGTAAAAAGAATTGGACTGCCATTTGTTTTCAAGAAGGATGCAAGAGTAGATGGTGCTGTCGATACTTTCCCTTTCCTCTTCTTCCATGGTTTCAACCTGTTCTGTTGAAATGTCACATTATTTATGCAAACAAGATCGTGAATTGATATTTAAGAAAGAAACAAGTCAAAGCTTATTTCAAACTAACATTTACCTCACTGCAGCCAAAGTTAATTTTCCTATGATGAAGCAGAATTAACTGCAGGCAATTTATTCTGAGAGCGAGAATAATTTGCTGAAAACTTTCCATTTCTCAGGTTTTACTGGTCCACACAGGGAATGTATACCAGCATAATGCAGAAAATCAAAATGATGTAGTTATACCAGGACCATTTGGGACTCTCATGCATTTTAAGGCTAGAACGAACAAAACACCAGCATATTTTCAGAATGACCAGCAATACAGTTAAAGCAGCTAAAGAAGTTACTTGCAACTGAAAGATACCACTACTTGGCTGAGATACAGAAAAAAGTGTCATACTGTAAGCAGCACCCTGTTCAAAGGGCAGACCCCATCACTTTAGTATCACAAACAATATTAAAGACGCTTTTTAAAGATAACTTTAATGAATGCATTATGGCAAAGAAGGGAAAAGAATAATTCTTCTGTTTAACATTTACCATCAGAAGCTGCAGGCATCTAGACTTCAAGCCAGCATTAAAGCTTTTAGACTTGGGAGTCTGAAGACACCATCCACCCAAGATGAAATTTTACAATTTGATCATGTAAATGCTTTTTTCGTGACAAATAAGTAAATATTTTACTTATAACAGTGGAAATTCAATAGTTTCCTCAATGGTAATCATAGTACATCAGGTTTAGAGTATAAATTAAATTACTTAAGTGTGAAAAGGTTTCCAAAGGTCACGAGAGTTGCCACAGTTGTTCCCACACAGGCTATCCCCAGATGCCTACAACCTCTCTGCCCTATCAATTTAGAGTTCAAATTGCAAAAATTCTCAGCATGCTCACTACGATACAAACATTACAAGAAATTCAAGTATTTAAGTTATATTTCCACACCGCTGTGACATTCAACCAAGCCAATGGAATTTTTTTTACCCAAAGACACTACAACGAAACTGCAGTTGGGCATATTCCCCCTTAGCATGCACAGGGTTAGTACTTGTATACCTACTGGAAATGCACGCACACTCTACCTTACCTTATGCGATGCAAGGGGAATAGCAAGGAAGGCTCTGCAAGCAACAGTGGTTTCCTTGCATGTACTACATCCGTAAACATGGGAGCTGCAAAAACCAGGACTAGTAGAGGAAAATAATATGGTCAAGGAAAAGACCTGCAGAGACCGAGACACTTTCCCTTTCTTTTATAAAAGTTTCTACAGTGCAACAATAAGCTTTTATTCTGTCTTCATCCGGTGCTCACCTATCTTCACATACCAAGCTGCGTGTACCTGGCATTTCAGAAAGCTCTGAACACAGGATAGCACAGTCAGGGCTTTCTCAATGAAGCACGTGAAGGTTTAGAACAAGAGTATATGCTTGGTTTACCTATTTTCCATTTTTTCTAAATGAGGCACTGACAGATGCTGCCCCCTGTGCCTGCACATGGCCTGGCTATTGTCACCAGGCCAGAAACCGTTGTCATTGCCACTGCTGGTGGTAGCACCCATGCAAACAGAATTGAGAACATCTGTACGCAGGCAGCTGCCTGGGTAATGCTCATACGTTACGTAAGTACCATATGCAAAAAAAGCACAGATTTATAAAGATGCATATGACTTAGGCTTTTGTATTCTTAGTTTACTAGAGGAAACTCTTGTTAATAATGATGGGCAGAGACTAACCAAAAGGAGTGCACACTGAGCGCACAAAACGAGAGCTGTCATATGTTACAAGAAGAAACAGAGCACTTGTTAATCACTTTTAAAATAGATATCAACAGGGAAAAAACACCTTAAAAACACCAACACACATCTCGCCAACACAATCTCTTACAAGCTTATTCACTTGTGCAGTCATATGTGCAAGAGATATCATGCTATTTTCATTCAGTATCTCTAAATCTAACAATATCCTCAAGAAACGTAATCCAAAAGGTAAAAACAAAGACATGCAATGATAGGTATTAGACAAACATACCACTTAAGAGTTCTAGGTCTACCCTGTAGTTAAGTATGTCATTTAAGGAGGCATAAATTAAAACCACAGAAAAGTTAAGGTGGGAAGGTCATCTAGTGCAACCTGCTCTGCTCAAAACAGGGCCAACTTCAAAATTAGATCTAGCTGTAAAGCTGGAATTGGCTGCTGTCATCAGCTACTTTGTTGTTGAAATCAAATTCTGCAATATGACCTTTGGGTTCTTGTATTTTAATCCCAGTCCCTCCTGTAGCTGGTAATTTTTGTAGATGTTGGAAAACAACAATTTATCGTGTTCCAAAAGTGCAGGTTTGGTTGCTTTGAAAAGGACCAGTGAACTGAGGCCCATTAATGTCAATAAATCATACACCTAGTAATTAAAGTGAACACCAGAAACGTTGGCAAAAAAAGAACTCCATATTTAGGATGTGACAGAATTAAGGTTTCAAGCACAACCTCTCTTGCGTATGCATTACGCTACAAATTCCTTGTTTATATAGTCACTTTCTGCTCTTTTCCATGCAGTGGACAGAATGAACCATACTCATGTGGTGAGCAACTTGCAAGTTGTGTTCTCTTCACTTATGTGAAATATGCTTTAGTTACAAAACTTCTACAATCCTTACTCTGAAGACAGCATGATCAGCTCGCTTACATACTTTCAACACCACTCAATATACCAGTATCTCATCACTTCAAAAGACACATGTGAATTACTGTCTTCAAAACACCGGTGAGCTAAAGGGTCCATTTTACAGACTGGGAGCCAAGCAAGGCAACATTGCCATCAAAGGCTTTACCTAAATTTGGTTTTCTGACATAACACATTCAAAAACCCAAAGAACTTACCATTTTATAGATAATTCTATAATACACAGAGGTATACACGTATACTCACGCACAGAGAAAGTTACCCATGCACTGAAGTCAAAGGGACACATGCTTGGCATGCAGTTAAGAGTGTTCAGTACTTAAGAACAGCAGATTTTAGATCTGGAAGTGAGGGCCCATAAAAACAAGCAGGTAATTAGTCAGTCATCATGCAAAGGGTAGTGTATGTCACTTGCCCAGAATCGCCCTGAATAGTAATGAACCTATATAATAAGGCCACATAAAGCTACCCGGGCAATTTGAAATCTGGCATTCCCAACTGTTCTTTGGAGCGTGACTTCAGTAAATATTGCCATCAGGGAGGTTCAGAGATATACTTCCTTAGCCTTCTAGAAAAAAACAATTAGAAATGAGCCAATTTCTCCATGTGTCATTATACTGTTATGAACATAAAACAGGACTGGAAATTCTAAGGCTGCCATAGAGACATCTTTCCTCTGAACACTGAACAGCTGTAGTCTAGTGGTAAAGCAACCTCATTAAACCCACAAGCTTAAGACGAAGACCACATGTCTCCAAGAGAAGAGGGTATAGATGAAGAAGTCGGGAACAATCCATCTGTATAAGGTGGCTCCCTGTCCCCTTGCCGTCTGCCCGTTCCCTGGTGGGTGAAGGCTAGCATGGACATTCCCCATGGTGCTGCAGGCACCTGGAAAGCATCCTGGTAGCCCAGGGTGCCTGGCTCACTTCTTTCCCACACTGTAAACACAGATGACCCCACAACCCTTGTGCCAGACCCTCAATGCTGCCAGTCACGAGACAGGTCTGTACTGGTAACTGCTTCTACCACAGCTGTCACTCTGCAGCCAGGCCCACTCCACCATGTGCCCCGTCACCTCCACGAGTGGGTGCCTTGGCCAGCTAGTCCCAATACCCTGTCAACCTCTTGCTCACCTTCCTACTTTGCCTGCCCAGCCATCTTCTGTCAACCTCTGATTCAGCCTCTTGACCACCTCCTTGTCTCCCAAGCTTTTCACCTCTAAGTCTTCAAGACACTTGCCCAGTCTCAACCACCTCCTTGTTGTCTGTTGAGCAGCCCCTGTCACCGTTTTTCATCCCTACTTTCAGCCTTCCCCTCAATACACTCACTTTTTTTGACCCAACTCTCTCCATCCTTCCCAACTCACATTCACAAGTTAAGACAAAGTTGCCTCAACACTTCCCAGATGCAAGAAGAGTCCTGATAGCAGAGGACTTGGAGTCTCTTCCTAGTTCAGGCTCTGTTCAGATTCATACCCAGCAAACAACAGCCCTGTGTAACAACTGCAGGAATAGTTCACTTTGGTTGTAAGCCAGAACTGTAGCAAACTATGCATGCATGTACATATGTATGTAAAAAACAAGAAGAATTTGAGCTAAGGTCACAATGAATTCAACAGCAATACTTCAAAAAGGCTTATAACCTTGCCAAATTTGAAAACAAAGTGTATTAACTCAAAATGACAATCAGTGCTTCCAGCTAACCACAGGCACAGAGTAAGTTTTATACATAAATGTAAAACAATGTGTATTCCACATTAAGGCTCTTTGCATGCCTCCCCCCCATTATACAAATCATCTTCTCCCTCAAATCCAGGTCTATGTACCCGCTTTATTCCATATGACTTAACAGAACTCTGATATTTTTTATGAGGACAATTATCTCACCCCTTGTCGTGGTTTAACCCCAGTCGGCAACTAAGCACCACACAGCCGCTCGCTCTCTCTCCCCTCCCCACAGTGAGATGGGGGAGAGAATCGGGGGTAAAAAAAAAAAGTAAAACCCGTGGGTTGAGATAAAGGCAGTTTAATAGGACAGCAGAGGAAGAGAAAGTAGTAATAATAATAATGATAAAAGAACATACAAAACAAGTGATGCACAATGCAATTGCTCACCACCTGCTGACCGATGCCCAGGCAGTTCCCAAGCAGCGATTGCTGCCCCCCGGCCAAGTGCCCCCCAGTTTATATACTGAGCATGACGTCATATGGTATGGAATAGCCCTTTGGTCAGTTTGGGTCAGCTGTCCTGGCTGTGCCCCCTCCCAGCTTCTTGTGCACCTGGCAGAGCATGGGAAGCTGAAAAAGTCCTTGACTGATGTAAGCGCTACCTAGCAACAACTAAACCATCAGTGTGTTATCAGCATTCTTCTCATCCTAAATCCAAAACACAGCACTATGCCAGCTACTAGGAAGAAAATTAACTCTATCCCAGCTGAAACCAGGACACCCCTTAAAATAAACACAAGAGAAATTTCAAACTTAGGGATGGCTGCACAAGGCTTTAAGAAAAAACTTTTCATGTTCTTTAACATTTATCAAGTATCACTGTACTAATCCACAGTGCTCTACTTCAACAGTTATGCTCTTCTGCCTCTCTGCTTTTTGATGATCACCATCTCATTAACCAGCTACAGGGATATTTTTCTAAAAGATGAATGCACCTCCCACAAAGGATCCCACATTAATGATTTATGACTGTCACTCTTCAACAAGACTGCGTGCCACGTCTAAAATCTAAATTTTTTTTTCCTCCACTCTATCAGTGGTTTTGTTTGTTCTTCCATACATTTGAAAAAAGCTTTCCTCTACTCCATAGTTATTTCTTGATTGCCTGTGTACCTTGCGCTTCGACCACATCATGGGTCAATTGATATTCTCTTTATCCAGTCACCTGCTGTCATACTACTCATACAAAGAAAATTGTCAGGCCCACAACAACATGCCTCACAAGCTTTCCCAACCTCCCCCTCACAATTTATTTTTTTCCTTCTTTTGATGATCACTTTCATAACTCCAGCTTTCATGTTTGTTCATACAGAACATTAGCACTTCTCAGCTACCCCGCTAACAAGCATTAGGAGCCCAGCTTTCCTACGCTAGCTTAAAAGAAAGTAGCTACCAGCCACCCTGAAGAATGCTGCAGTATCACAACCACTGCATGAGAATAATTTCAAAAGCAGGAACAAAGCGAGATGTAGGCTCAACTGAAAAAAGAATCAAAGACTTAAATTATACCAGTGTTATACAATAGGGTAACCTTCAGGAGATTAATCTCCAAAATATAGTTCAGAACAATTCCGATACCTTCAAAAGCATTTAAGAAATAATTTTTAAAGGGAAAAATTCAAAAGAGAGAGAATATTAAACACGGACTTACGGAAATCAGTTGGGACACAACACACCAGACCTGTCCTCCTACAGTCTACATCTCTCAATGGATTAAAAAAAAAACAAACCCAAAAAAATCACACTCAAAAAAAAAGAGATCAAGTCCACACAAAGGTAGAACTTCTGCATGTCTGCCACTCAGTTATGGACAATGGTATTGCACCTCTACAACTTCTTCCATTTATCCTGAAGTATCAAAGAAAATGTCTGTAGAACTTTACTCTCAGTCTACTCGTGTGATCCTTTTATTTGTCCTATTTCCTTTATTCATCCATGAGCTGCAACATGATTGACATCTTTTCCCTCAGAAGTGTACAGCGGCACGTCAAGCTAATTATTACGTAAAAGATTATATACATTACCTCTCCAGGTCAAGCTACAATACCCTATTTGGATGTCATATTTAAAATTACAAGCTTTAATAACTTGTGCATCATTCTAGTCCAGACACTGTGCTCTTCAGTTTCAGAGAACATTTCCTGAAAACAAAGGTTTTGCTACTTCTGTGTAGTTTTTGATGAATGCTACCAGTACTGATAATAAAGACTGGCAATCCTTCTTCTGCAGCGGATGAACCTATTGCTTTTAATTTTGTCAGGGGTCTCCAGAAACAAAAGTGACAAAAGGACCTGCCTTCTTAAACCAAGTTTTACCGTTTGGTTTCATAGTTTAAACTGTCTGGAATTAGTTATCTTTTGCCCCACAGCTAACTTTCTATGCCACAGATTGATTTCTTGCCAAAAGTGCATTCGCATCCGATAACAACAATAAAACAGGGGAGGAGGCACATTAGAGCAAGCAAATGCATTCATAAGTTCAGAATGCAGTCGGAGGCAGGAGATAATTAGAGAAGGAAATTCAAAGTATAAAGCATTTCCTGAGGATTAATGAGTGGGCGGTAGTGTTTGATAGTCAAGGCCAGGATGGGTTCTGCAACCAGCACAATTCATTAATCCCCCAGGCAACACAAACTGGGATTCTGCTAATTTTTTTCCTTTTTGCTGCACTCACTATTTTCCTTAGCATTTAATTAAAATTTCCATTTACTCTGACACCATTGTTCCTTCAGAGCCCACCGCTGTCTGTATGTCTGAACAGTGCTACTATGGTAAATGACATCTATAAAATTACGGAATTAATACCTGGTGCGAAAGGCCAGATAACTTTTCAAGTTTAAGAAAGTTCTTCTAATCTTCTCCTAAAGACTAAAAATGTTCTCTGCCTTGGAAACAGAAAGGGCTCAGCAGATGTGATCCTTTCCTCTAATTTACAAGCTGCTTGATGGCCTCCATTATCCTAGTGGTAGCAGACAAAGAGAGAATCCAGAGTATTAGAGAGAACAAATGATTTTCAAGCCTCCTTTCAGCTCCTTAGGAAGCCTCATACACCAATGCATTACTTGGCATGTCCCAAACCAGCAACCATCCCCTCCATCATCATAACTCCATACTAACCTGTGACTGGTGCATCTATGTCCAGCAAATTTTTTTCCTGGCGGAGAATTGAAGCTCCCTCTGTTATTATTCTCAAAGCAACGCTCTCTTCCAGTCTCCCTTCTTTCATAAGGTGTGCCTTTAAGATATCCACACGGGGTTTTCCATCATTATCAAACACTTCCTTAGCTGTGAGCCGGTGACTTGGAGGAAATGGGACAGCTGAATGGAAAAAACCAAAAATATCTGGTCACTCTTTACAGTAAAGCCTCTATTATTGATAATGACACATTTCAAATGACATCTTTGCGGCAAAACAGCGTCAACGTGAGTTTTCTACTGCCTCTTATAATTTGTGGTTTAAATTCTACATAGATTATCAAAGCTACCATTAGAGCGCATGTATTCTGCAGGCTACATTATTCACGCATGCCAGAACAACTAACTCATGCTTACAAAAAATTGAGAGTAAGATTTAGGCCATATTTACAGGTAGATACATTCAAAAAAACCCCCAAAAAGGCAAGAGAATATCAAGGAAAGAAGGGAGTGGAGCTTAAACTGCTCTAGTAGCACCAGAGAACACTGATATAACACTCCCTTCCATTAAGACCATAAAATGCACAAACAAGTGCAATATTTAATTTCTGTGCATGGACATGCATAGATACACTCCAATTAAAATGCTAAAATCCAAGACAGACCTCCCTCTAACGACTTGGGGTAGCGGGATGGAAGATGTCTTCCCCGTGTAAGTAATAGTTAGCTACGCAAGATACATCTGAAGCCTACCAAAGCGTGCCCAAGTGCCGAACAGAGCACTCCAGCAAAGGCAAGGGCAGAGGATGCATCAGACTGAAGTTGGAAATACATGAATAAATAGGCGGGTTGCCCTAGCAATGTGGCAGCGACTAGCAAGCTGCATACTGCCGTCAAGTAAGGTCTGAGACGTACGAGTAAACTTCAGATGCTCCTGCTCTCGCTCTCCTGGAGACAGCTGGAGCGAGAAGGCTGGGAGGTGATGCTGTCAGCTGCCGGGATGAAGCTGGAACGTTATCCCAGCTTAACCCCCTTTCCCTCGCAGTTCAGTCGGAGTGGCATTAGGCGCTGCCTGCCTCGCCAGCCACGGGGTAATTATACTGATCCCTGCCACAGCTGCGGGAGGGTCAGGTTATTCGGCAGCTCCGAGCGGGGAGAGGAGGTGGCTGCAGGGGTGGTCCCAGCTGGCCGCATCCGTGGTGCAACCCCATCCCTGCCCAAGGGCCTTGTCTCCCGTGCAGCGTCTTACTGGCAGCTCTGCTACATCGCGAGACACGAAGCCCTGACGCAGCGGATCAATGTATCTGTTAGCTTCAATTTTCTTCTCATTTCACAATCAGTGTACTTTCAGAAACAGCCCACAAGTCACACACGTCATTTAAAGCCCAAGCCAAGAACTCTTCACTTACACTACCAGAAGTAACAGAGCAGATAATAAACAATTTCATTTTGCGCAGTTATTTTCCACAGATATTTTAAACACAAACATCTTCAGAAAATGCCTTTTTTTTTTTTTCTTTCCTTTTTTTTTTTTTTTTTTTTTCTTTTTGCTACCCTAGCTCCAGTAGTCCATTCACTGAAATAGTCTAGTGTGGACTAATGAGTGTGGGTCTTTGCAACACACTGAAGCCCAACTGCTCTCAGACTTAAACATGAGACAAAAAGGGGAGAAGGTGGAAGTTCACGACATCCCTGACACCACAGGGATTCTCCTGAAGCAATGACACCTAAAACCAACAATGAAGTTAAACCACAGCCCTCAGCTCTGGAAAGCCCTGCCGCAGATCTGTGATGATCTTCTCAATCATGGACAAGAACTCCTAGACTGCTTTAAATTAGTTTATGTTTTGAATGGTACTTCTATGATAAGAGGTAGGCTGTTAAAGACCAAAACCTCGCCCAGCTTTTTGCGGCTACTGCAGTTAAGCCTATCCCATGACACTCACAAAAATGACAGCAGCACATTGACAGCATTCACATTGACAGCAGCAGACCCTCAAAAGCAAGACAGATATATACATGAGCTATAAACAATTAATTATGCAACACAGAAAAAGAATAATCATTCAAAGAAAAAGGAAGATGAATGAGAACTCAGCAGTTCTTCAAGACTCCATCTTCCTTCTGGAAAAAAACAAAACAAACAAACAAAAGACCCCAAACAAAAAACCACAATAAAACCAAAAGCCCAGAAGGCTACGTAGTCCTAATGATCCTGCATTTCCTGCATGGAGGAAGGAGGAGAGGGAAAAGTTGTTACTTATCTCCAATCAGTTTGGCTGGAAGAAGCACATACCATTAGCTTGCATTCCTTTGCAAGACAACCGCCTCTGTTCTTCCTCAAAGGTATCACGGTGTAAAAACCTATGCAGCATACTATTACTTTGAGGTAACTACCTTATATGCACATATGCTGAAAGGAGATTTTTACATTTATAAAGATAGAGTAAAACAGACAAGCAAGCAACCAAAAGCTATGAAATGTTACCTACTGATTAAGAGAAAAATATGGCATACACTGCAGCACTGTTAGAGCTCTGCAGGCAGATTTCTAACAAACATGTACCAGTGGCTAATTAAAGAAAAAAAGATACTGTTCCAATAGCAGATGATTAATGATTAATTAGCAAAAACATGAGCGACTGAATAGAGCACAAATTGCATCTTCCATTATGAGAATATTAATTTTGTATGTACACATACAGAGAGCTTCCACAGAAGAACAATGTAAGAAATGGTCACGTTCATGTGGAAGTCAGTTAAACATCGTTCTTTACTGGTATCACCCACAAATGCCTGGATCAACCAAAATCTTTAAATGTTTATTTATAAATGCCCGTTGCTTTATATATAGCAAGATTACCATCTGAATACACAGGTATCCATCCGCTTCTCCATACCTGCTTGCTTTTTCCGCTTCTTTTAAACCTATGCTGTTAGCGCTTGCAACAAATAACTCTTTCTGTCCCGGGGTTTTGCTTTCATCCGAAATAAAACTGAGAGCCTCATCAGACAGCAACTGTGCACGCAGCACGCACAACGGGGAAGAGCATGGAGCTGGGAGAGGAGCCCACCAGGGAGAAGCAAGGAGTGGTGGGTTGAACTGCCAGCACCAAGCTCCTCGCCACGGCACAGGCTCGGGGAGGTTTTTGTAAAAACAGGTGGGAATCTGTATTAAGCAAAGGCCTTAAAAGAGGGAGAGGTGATAAAATTTGCGTGTACATAACCACATGTATTTTTAGGAAGTTTAGTGACAAATCCCACTACAAGACCACCGCACAAGAGAGTCACGCATGCTTATCCATACTCTGTAAAACTTAAAACGTGGGCTGGTCTCCACCCCCATTTATTTTTTTTTTTTGCATTGGCATTAAAAAAAAGCCAACAACCAAACAACTATTCACCATGTGAAATACTACCCTGGTGGTTTGGTAATAAAACACAGACCGCAACAAAAAGCAAAGAAACAAAGTTTTGAACCCTCTACCTCAGCCTGTCAAGTAGCATCCTCCTGAGATCTGAAAACACAAGAAAATACTCTTTAACCGCTTACTGGTTTTTTGGGTTGTTTTTTGTTTGTTTTTTTTTTTCTCCTTGTGCTATCAGGTCTCTTGAGCATGTTCCAGCAAATGGAGAAAAAGATCAAGCTGCTATTTCACTGTTCTTGCAGGCTCCTGCAAAACCCATCCTACCGATAACACAGCCACTGCAAAGGTCAGACACATCGTTACTGTTTCTCTCAAATATTAAGCAGCCTCTCTAGAACAAATAAATAAACCATAAAGAGCTGTGCTTAATTAGAGTGGACCATGTGTGCACACATAAATAAAATACAAGCATGTGGCAAAGCAAGCATTTTTTTGTTTATCTATTATTCATTTAAAAATGAAGCTGCACACTAAATTAAAACTCTCAGAGGATGCTGCCCATAAGAAAAACTATCTTTCATCAATATTCAAGTTCCTTGCAAATTACGTCCCTCTGTAGTGCTTGTCCTGTAATTTCATATAACTTATGCTGTATGTAACTATGTTTATAGCACACCATGCTTTTATGAAAAATAAATGCTTTCCTCTTCACTTGTAGGGAAAACACACCAATAACCATCATCATCTCAATAACCCAATGCACTGCAGTTGTCTGATGGCAATTTGCAATTCTGCATCTTGAGAAACATTTGCACTTACAGCAGTGGCTAGAGCACAAGTTATTAAACAGGTCGACACTTACTCTACACATGCAAAAAAAAGTCAGGTCACCCTGCAGCTTTATTTTTTTACATCTACTTATTCATAATCTTCAAACTCAGGATGCATATTTTTCCCATCTCAGAAACTCCAACAACTGTATTTTCGAAAGCCAGGAACATTTTTAATAGCCAACTAACACTTTTTGCAGGCTGACTTTGAAAACCTACCCCCATTTTACAATGTGGTTCAACACTTGGCATATTCTTAGGCATTCCTGTCGAACAATAACAACGTCCATGCTGGAGTATTTACTATTTAATCAGAGTTCTGCAGTTCCCTACCACGCCGCGCCTGACCAAAGCTACGGTCCAACATATAAAGAAGCAGCCAAAGATCAACTTTTCGACCTAATGGCAATAGTTTAACACTACATAATTCTGAGCATCTTCCTGTACAGTTGCCTACAAATTTCCAGCTTACAGGGTTACTATGAACCAAAAGGGAAAGAACGATGATTTTTTTTTTTTTTTTCCCCCAAGAACACTCCTTAATGCAGGTGACAGACAGGAACAAGAGGATGAGTCGCTGCCATCCCCGGCTGCTAAGGGGAACAGGGCAAAACCTCCCAGGCAGCGCAGGGCTCACCAAAGCGACGGGAAAGGGAAAGGGCGCTGCAAAAAATGCTCAGCCACGCAGGACATCGAGTTCTCACGTGACAAACATCCCCCTCCACAGACTTCCTCAGGCGGCACGTGGACAATGCTTTCATCTCCATGCACAAGTTATCTGGTGACAGATTCACCATTCAAACACATTGGATTACTGGGACCTTTTTTTAACCTACACCATTTTTTCTTAGCGGGTATTTTTTAGGAGTAGTATACAGAAGAGTGAGTTATTTAGAAGACAAAATTTCTTTTCAATATAAAAAATTGTACTATAGCATTCAGAATGTGTGCAATTTCTTACTAGTTTTTTGTCCACTTCAATTTTAGACAGTAAAATATTTTTCTACCTAGTAAAAAAAAAATAATCTAAACTACTTACGTGACAGTGTAAGACTCAAACAAAATTTTTCTCAGTGGAACTCATATTCTTTTATTTTCTAACAAAAACTATCAGGTTTCATTTTACATTAGCTCCTTTCATTAAGAGTAGGCAAACACAATGTAAAGCCTGCCTGGTAGCTATTCCTGATTTGGAAACATCACTGGAATTAGCAAACCCTTTCTAAAAGATCAAACTTCCATGTGCCATTTTAAGACCCTATGTATTTGAGGACTAATTTTTTACTAAATCTGCTCACCGGATTTTCACTGAACAATTTGACAAAACTCAATAATTGCTGATATGGTTAAAGTGTTGGAAATTAAAATCTGAAAAAAAAATCTACAGTATAAAATAGTAAGAAACTAGGAGGATTCCTATAGAAATTTAGCATTCATTTTTCCCCATAGCCAAGAAGTTCTTGCAGTGTAATCAGAAGTGCTCAACACAGCTGTATTTGTTTAAAGATGTAATTAAATCAACTTCACTCAGGAACAAGGTATGTTGCCTCATAAAAGCTGAGGGTTAGACTGGGCGAGCTGGTCAATACTGCATATAGAAACAGTCCATCAAAAAGAAGGTGCTGTTGCATTAGGTCACCTTAGCTAACAGCACCTGTAAACCAAATTGGGAACAGACAAGAGGGTCATTCCTCAACTAAGCCCACATATACCAAATTTAAAGAGAAAACAGAAAGAAAAGAGTTCCTTTGACAGATATCTCAGCTGCCAGCATGGAAAACAGGCCACCTGAGAAGAGGCAGTAACACCTGCGACCCAGAAATAATCATTACCAATAGACTTGGCAGTCATTTGTGGTAAAAATGGTCAGTATTTACCCAAGGTCACCAACTCCTCCTCATGTAACATGTTGGGGGGAGCGTTTTTCTCAAAGAACAGTTGGGGGCAATAAAACCCACTACAACAGAGCTGCTTAATTGCTGTTGAAGTCATTAGCCAATTCCAGTCCCTGGTGTCATCACCAGAAGGTACTACAGGTTGGCAAGGAAACTGCTTCGCAGAAGACTGCAATGAGCCTTGCTAGCATCATTTCTTGATGTATGAAGGCTCAAAATTAAAAAAAAAAAAAAAAAGAAAAAAGAAAAAAACAAAGACACTTCATCAAATATCCCAGCTCTGATGACTATTTTTAATATCTTCTGACATTTCAATCATAACTGGAGAACACAACGGCAAAGACAGAACTGCCTCAGAGAAGCTTGCCTAACTTTGGACAGAGGCTATGCTGGAAGGTGTTTGTAAGAGGAAGGGCTGTGTCAGTCATGCAGCGTCCCCAACACATTGTCAAGTTGTTTCCAGATGCTAAGGCACTTGATGTGGCCTTCTAATCAGTACACTTCACCCCTTCACTCCTCGCATGAAATGCCCCACCTGAAGTGAAGAGAAATATGGAGGAAAATAATAGACTAGACTAGGTTATTTCAGTTGGAAGGGACCTACAATGATCATCTAGTCCAACTGCCTGACCAATTCAGGACTGACCAAAAGTTAAAGCATATTGTTAAGGGCATCGTCCAAATGCCTCAAACACTGACAGGCTTGGGGCATCTACCACCTCTCTAGGAAGCCTGTTCCAGTGTCTGACCACCCTCTTGGTAAAGAAATGCTTCCTAATGTCCAGTCTAAGCCTCCCTCGGTGCAGCTTTGAACCATTCCCACACGTTCTATCACTGGACACCAGGGAGAAGAGCTCAGCACCTCCCTCTCCGCTTCCCCTCCTCAGGAACCTGTAGAGAGCAGTGAGGTCCCTCCTCAGCCTCCTTTTCTCCAAACTAGACAAGCCCAGAGTCCTCAGCCGCTCCTCACAGGACGGCCTTCCAGCCCTTTCACCAGCTTTGTTGCCCTCCTCTGGACGCATTCAAGGACCTCAGCATCCTTCTTAAATTGTGGGGCCCAGAACTGCACACAATGTTCAAGGTGAGGCCGCACCAACATTGAATACAGCGGGACAATCACCTCTTTTGACCGGCTGGTTATGCTGTGTTTGATGCACCCCGGGATGCAGTTTGCCCTCTTGGCTGCCAGGGCACACGGCTGCCTCCTGTTGAGCCTGCTGTCAACCAGCACCCCCAGATCCCTTTCTGCTGGACCACTATCCAGCCCCTCCTCTCCCAATTTATACTTATGCCCAACATTACTCCGTCTGAGGTGCAGAATCTGGCATTTGGGCCTGTTAAATTTCATCCCATTAATCATATCCCAGTGTTCCAATCTGTCTAGATCCCTCTGCAAGGCCTCCTGTCCCTCAAGAGAGTCAACAGCATCTCCCAGTTTGGTACCATCATCAAACTTGCTTAATGGTGCATTCAATTCCTGCATCCAGATCATTGATAAATATATTGAACAGAACCGGCCCTAGAACTGAACCCTGAGGAACACCTCTGGTGACCAGTTGCCAGCCAGACGTAGCCCCATTCACTACAACCCTTTGAGCTCTGCCCTTCAGCCAGTTCTTCACCCAGCGCACCATAAACCCACTCATTCCACAGTTGGACAAACTTGTCCTGAAGGATGCTCCAAGGGACACAGACAACCTGTTCAAACACGCCGCAAGCAGTCCTCATGTAGCATAACTCTGTGATACCTATGGAGAGAAAATTCTTGACACAAGACACTTTTGCAGGATTTGAGCCTCAAAGTTGCAAAGGAAAGATTAAGTCTCACCCCCCTGTGGCACCCTGCTACTTCACGGGAGAAGGCTGCATCCAACTGGCTGCAAAAGCAGGGACTGCACATTGTGCCGGCAGCTATTTCGTTACGTCTCAACGATGCGGATACGTTTTTGACAGGATAATCTTTTCTCAACCGCCTCCGTCATTTCGATGGGCACACAGGGACCTCTTTTGCAAACAGATGAGTGGCACAGCAGAGAGGAAGGGCACCAAAAGTCACCATTAACTTGGAACCACAGAACTGGGCTGAAATCCTGTCATTTCTGTCGAATTACCCAGCTGAGGTAAGAGAGTATTTCAGTGTCCTCAAATCTGAATTGTTAAGGCTGTCTTTGTAACAAAGTTACCCATTCTCAGAGGATTAGAGGTCACAGTACTATCACTTCCCACCACTTCAGGAACTGGTATGGTCTTTTCATTACATTCTTCAGAATATAAAGTACCTAACAATAAGAAAAGTATATAGCAACACTTTTCTTCAACTCTTTAAAAGAACATAACCAATCTCCTCATAAACTCAGGTCAAATTCTACTTGAAAAGAACAACCATAAGTAGCTATGCCACCTTAAGTCACCACACACACACAAAAAAAATCCATTAATTTAAAAAAAAAACAAAAAAACAAAAAAACAACAAAAAAACCCACCACCCGCCAGTATAGGATTTGATGTTCTTTATATTCACTGCAGGAAACCTTAAAAACCCTAAAGAAAAATTCACATAAAGGAGTTCTTCAAAAGGGTTAGAGCAGTGACACATTATTCTTACCCTGGGCTCAAATGAAGAGTAATAAAACACACAAAGGCCTGGATAAACACGCAAGATTCCCTTGGTGGTTTGATTTTCTTCTGGTGAACTGATTGACACATACCCATCCCAACCGCTCTGAACACTTTTATAATAAATTAAAGCATTGATATCAGTAACACACATAAATTTGGACTACCATAACCAGCCAAATCTAACTCTAATCTTCAATCATTATCAAACAATCAGCAATAAAAATGTATTTCAGTTTCTCAAAAAAAATCTGAAAAAAAAAAGATTATATCAAAACTTTTACAGGAGAACATTTACAGGCAACAGACACATCACAAAGCATAGCCTGAGAACCTAGGAAGAGGTACAGGTTGGAAAGGGGAAGGGAAGGAGGTACGCTTTAAAAGAGTTGCCTGAAAGAAAAGTCTCAGAATTCAAAGAAACGGGTCTATTTGAAACATCACATTGTAGGGTGTGTGGTTAGTAAATAACAGCATTCCCAGAGTATCTTTTGGCCAACTACTGGAATAAGCAAACAAATCCTACCAGTCTTATAGAGCACAAAGCAATATGCGTCCCTACAAAATATTACAAAAATATATCCTTTCCCTGTGTTCGAGATCATACGCAAGCATCTTTGACATTTATTATCCCCTCCTGTCCACAGTTTATGGATAAAAAAACAACTACAAAATAAAATAGAGAAGAAAAATTCGGTTTAACAGGAAACATTCCCAGTTAGGACCAACACATACAGTTAAAACTGGAAAATGTGATCGTAGCTTCCTGGACTCATCAGCAAAGTTTGTTTTTCTACTTTGTGTGTTACACCCAAGTTTTTCCATAGCCCTCCAACTGCATACTGTTGAGTTTTGTTTTTATTAGCTTTTGGAACAGAGAACAATAATTATCCAGCGTTTAAATTCCTTTATAGGAACAATTCATTTGGAGAAAACAAAGTCAGGGGAAAGAAACCTTGTAACAATGGAAAATACCAAAGGTCTTCCAAGACTTAGATAAGGAATCAGGCGTACTCCTCCATCCCCCAAAACACTTGAGTGATGGATAATTTCTTTTCTACAGTAAGAATTCACTATTGTTCCTAATTGGAAGAAATAAGGAAGTGATTGCATGCGAAATTATTTCAATCTATTGGTAAAAAAAATCATCGATTCTAGGACCTGAATAACCTTCAGGTGTCAATAGAGATTTATGGCACCATTTTCTTCTGACTTTCTGGTTCAACCTGCTTCATTTAGCTGACACAACCAACTTTCAGTCTCTTATCTGGCAATGTAGCTGGAAGGAGCACTGCAGGCCACTCCTCACCTAGAAACTGAAGTCTTACTTAAGAGCCTCTCACACCTTTCGAGCATAACAGGGTACCCTTACCAAGTTTGGACAAAAGTCAGCTTAGCTTTGAGGTGTACCTCAAAGTCTCCAGTGACATGAGAAAGGGCAGAAAAGCAAACAACCTTTCCTCTCCTTTCCAAAGCTGCTTCATCAGGAAAAGGTTTAAATACAATGAAGATTTAGCTTCCAAAAATTGACCACCAAGCAGAGTCTGGCATTAGTCACACAAATTTGTTAAAACCAGTCCTAGAAGGAGAGATGAGGAAGCGGAGGTAAAGCAACCTTTATTTGCAGATATTCTGTTTTCTAACACTGCTTAAATGTTACATTACAGAAGTTGCTCTGCTTAAATGTCAGCCTGCAGAAGCTGATTCCTGGAACCAGCAAGACCAGCTCACCTCTCGCTGCTATAAGAAAGTCAATAAGCTATGGGCAGAGGAAATGGAAATTCCTGCTAGTGTTACAAAGCAATCCTTTAAAAAAAAAAAAAAAAAAAAAATTANCAAAGACACGACTAAATGGCAGATTTCAATTTTCTCTCTCGCTCTCTCTTTGATAATTTGTCAGCATCCTCGGGGCTTTGATTAAAACCAATGTGATATTTTTGAATATCTGCCTAGAGTAGCTGGCACATGGCACAGTAAAGAAACATGGTTAATTCAAGGCTTTAACCATTTTATTTTCCAAAAATTACAAAGACAGATTGAGAAAACCCTTTAAAAAAAAAAAAAAAAAAACAACTTACATTTCAAATTTAGGACGTTTTGGCATCTAGCAATTGATACCTTGCCCAAAGACCCTGCAGCCTACAGGGCAAAGACAAGGGGATAGGGATGCTAACAGAGCTCGGTACTTTACTGCCTGCATCTTCCAGGCTCTAAGAGCTGCTAATGCTGACCAAAGGACTTGCAAGTAGTATCTTTGAATTGTAAGTTTTAGTTTATTTAAATTTTTTTTAAAAAAAACAAACCTTGGGGAAAACAAACAAACAAAAAACCCAAACACCTTACCTAAGCCAATAAATATCAGGATGTGAAGAACATTTAAAACATCAATGTCTGAACTATTCCATGTGAACCAAATCAAAAAATCATGCTGATCTGTAAATGTTAACCTGGTTTATTATTTTGCTGGTCATGAGACATGCAGTAAGTAGCAGATCTACACCAGCACTTCATAAGTCAGTCAGACAAGGCCAAAGCTGTCAAAATTAAAGAGTAAAGCCTTACAAATATAAATATGTGTATGGAGCAAGTGCAGCAGGAGCCAGATTAACTTTAAAAAGTAGTTGGAAACAGCAGTTGATGGGAGTTTTTTTGGTTTTGTTTGATTTTTTTTTTTTTACTCCCAAACTGCTTTGCTTATTTTAGTAGCATTTTTGCCTTCGACAGAAGTTTTAAATCAGCATACTTCTGCACAAGTGATTCTATACTGACTCATACTGGTTTATGCTGTATGAGGAACTGGCCAAGCTCTACACATATTAGTGTGAAAAACATCATTTCAGAATTACACTAAAACTGAATTCTGCTTGNATTATTTTGCTGGTCATGAGACATGCAGTAAGTAGCAGATCTACACCAGCACTTCATAAGTCAGTCAGACAAGGCCAAAGCTGTCAAAATTAAAGAGTAAAGCCTTACAAATATAAATATGTGTATGGAGCAAGTGCAGCAGGAGCCAGATTAACTTTAAAAAGTAGTTGGAAACAGCAGTTGATGGGAGTTTTTTTGGTTTTGTTTGATTTTTTTTTTTTTACTCCCAAACTGCTTTGCTTATTTTAGTAGCATTTTTGCCTTCGACAGAAGTTTTAAATCAGCATACTTCTGCACAAGTGATTCTATACTGACTCATACTGGTTTATGCTGTATGAGGAACTGGCCAAGCTCTACACATATTAGTGTGAAAAACATCATTTCAGAATTACACTAAAACTGAATTCTGCTTGTTCAGCCATAATCAATAGACAGGAAACACAGGATAGGCATAAAGAAATGCACCTGATTATATTAGAAAACTAATTTGTGCCAGATTACACCTATTACTGATCCAGTAACAGCCCTTTCTTGTTTACGGGTCAGGTCGTATACCTGGAAAAACAGCAAAATAAAAAGTCATTTCTTATATTTTTTTTTTCCTCTGCAGTTTAACAGCCAGATACCAACAGTCTTCACAGCATGGTTTGGCTTTGTCTAGATTACGATTTAGGGACATAAATATCATGTTACACAAAGTTGTATTAAAAAAAACCCCAAACCACCGCAGTCTTTACTAAATACCCAAAGACATTTTAAATGACTGGCTTCTCCTGGAACTGAACTTTAAATCAACTCAGCACATGCTCAGCACAATTTGTTTCGTCTTGCCTGATACCAGAGATACTGCTTGCCAGTTCAAACTAATACCCTAGTTCAAACTAGAACATTTAACAGGGAAATTCAGCCCTTCATTTTCGGAAAGGGCACAAGCAGAAGGCAAAGGGTACGTCAGCCCTCCACAGGCCCCGTAAGCGACGGTGCCTTTCAGTCCCAATGAAAAGAACTGAAACTCTTCCAGGACGTTGTACGAACCGATTCCCAGTGACGACTTGTTCTTCTTCCAACACGCTCAAAGAACTAATTTTCTTGTGATGTTATTACAGTTCGCATAGATCAACGCTAAAGATTATGGACCACATTCACCACCGCGCTATGCCGCTGTAATGCCATTAAACAAATGTTCTCTCTAATCCAGCATTAACGGATCACACCGTGAGCTCTGAAACGGGGTTCAGCCTGCTCTCCATGTCTAAATAAAACTTACCAAACCAAACCCAGTGACACTGGCATTAATCTGAAGTAACGTGGCTGTGAATCAGCCCTGGTATTTTTTTTTTGGTTTTCATGGCTCACCACTACCGGCGCTTACACCACAGAGCATCGGCACGGAAATTCTGCCTTGGACTCATCTCCAAAGCATATTTATTTCCATCAACTAAAAGCTGGACTGCTGTAGAAAGTTGTTTTTATTTTAAAAATAACACATGCAGGATTGTAAAACAAAAAATTTAAAAAAAAAAAAAGGCAAGTTTTTTGTTGATTGGACCATTATGTACCTAATAGGCTTTTTTTTTTTTAAACTGTTCTGGATTTTATCTGGGTATACGTGGCAGTAATAGTTTCAAAGCCCTCAGTATAAGCTTCTAGTCCTGTATTTAAAATGATATTTAATCCAAATCCTCCTTTTATTTATTAAAGATGCTTTTACATTTTTTGTAGACGATACCTTCCGTCAAATCTCAACTGCTGCGTAATAAATGTGTTTGATAAAAATAAATCTGTCTAAATTCATCATTTTGCTGATACTCTCTGAAACATCCTGTTCTTAAGCAGAACATTGGTGTTTAAAAAAGCAGCTTTATGAGGCTATGAGAGAATCAGAGACCTGTGCTTTATTCCCAGATCTGTTGTGTGCAAGCGATTTAATCTTCACTTGCCGATGATTACACCCACAGAGAGACCTCAGCACTGGGGCGCTCGGTTTGGTCATCCGCCGGCATGTGTTGGGCATGGTGGCTCTGTGAAGGATGCCTGCGTGGAGACCAGCGCAGCACAGCAGGACTTCCAGCACCCTTTCCAAAAAAGCCAACGAACAAGCACAGTTACCAGAAAGAAACCAAGAAGAGAGCACTCTTCCATCTGCTATCGACGAGGTGGAGGGAAGCCCTTTTGGTCACACCTCAGGTCTCAAGTCCCTTAATGCAGAACAGGTCACTATTATTTCAAACCAAGATCAAAAGAGATTTCAGTCAGCCAGAGCTCACTTCACTCAGTGACTTGCTGTGGCTAAGAGACCTTAGCTCAATACCATCTCCTCTCCAAGCCCAAAATACTTTTCTGAAGATGACTTAAAAGCCCTGGATCAGACGGGAGGAGAGGGAATGTGATGCTGCAGCCTAAGCAGACATGGGCACCAGGCAGCGGGGAAACTAAACTCATGCCTTCTGCTCCAAAGACTGCTTCCACATTTGACATTCAGTGGTCGCCGGGCATAAAAAATGGCCTCATCTGTCCTAGGGTCAGGAATTTTGACGGCAGCATTCCTCTCCTGTAGGAGCAACTTTTCTCTGGTCCTAAGGAATCTGAACTTTTTTTTTATGCTAAGCAGCTAAGTTTTCAAGAGAAGCAGAGGAAATTGTCTTTTCCTCCAGGAAGAAGTAATAGAGTGTTAGTGCACCTTCCCAGAAAGTGAGAAATTTTACTCCTCCTTGAACTGAGAAGTTTTAATCAGCCTGGGATGCAGCTATGGCTACAAGATTAAGGGGGGAGAAGAATGGAGGGACAACTGTGCAGCATGGTAGGACTGCAGTGTGCATACATTTATAGACGTTATTATTAATAATGAATGTTAGGACAAATAAAAATTAATGTTTTCCACATAGGGAACAGTAAAACCAAAAGTGGCAAACAGGACTCAAGTGCTCTAGCAAAGATCTCAAGTCAGGTTTTCTGTAAGATTTCTGCTTATACATGAAAGTAAGCACCATTAGCCAGAGAAGAACCCACAGATGCTATTTCTCATGGAAATATAAAAACAGATCCATTCACCAATGGACTGCAAATAATAAAACTAGCCTCCACCTTTTCACGGGTTCTTAATCTCTCAAGACCATTTGCTCACTGTATTACCAAGAGAGGAGCTTATCTGTAAATTTGATCAGAATTTTTTGATTAAATGACCTTAACAAGAAACAGGAATTTATCTATCTGAAATAGCATTATACTGACATTACTGATATATCTAATATAGCTGGCCTACTACATTATTACCATAATGAAGCAAAGCAGCATAAGGCAAAGCAGAACCCAGAGAAGCAAGCCATAATCACAACCTAGCACCAAGAAGCCATCCAGCATATACAATCCATGAACACGCCGGTTGTTTTTTCTCTCAGAGAGCGATGGGCTGTTCTGTTTTGTTAGATGCATTACTTCATGTCTGCCTATCATCTTGACTCAAGGAAAACAACTCTGACTTAAGTGGAACATGGGGTTGTTAATGCTTTTATTCAAATATCCAGGGGTTAGTTTCTGCTACTTGTAAATGAAAGAAGCATCTTTCCAAGACTGGAGTTACCTCTCACACTGAACAATGGGTTTGCATGAAGCATATAATAAATATAATAAAGACCCGCAGATAAAAGGCACACTTCACAACCTAAACAAGGGGGCACAAGGCAAGAAGACAAGAGAACTCTTGCTTCATGCAGATCTCCCCACCGGTGCAAGAGAGGCAGCAGCAAGGTCAGAGAAGCTCAGGGGAAAAGAAAACTTCACAGCCTGAACAAGCAGGGGGAAAACAAGCAGGAAAAAAAAAAGTAGGGAAACAAGTTTGGGTACTCAATACTTCCTGAAACATATCTGTAACCACACACAGAAGACCTTCTCCTGTTTGATTCAACTCTTTTACATTTGTATGTACTCATGCAGTTTTAATAAAGCCCTGGGTAACAATGATCAACAAAATTACCCCCTTCCCCACTTTTTATTTCTCCTACACAAACCAATCTCCAAAGACCTCTGGTGTACAGCTGGCCTCTAAAACCAAATGGGGTAAAAATACCAACATAAAACCTGGTAACTCCCAAGACATCCAAAATTTAGAAATATTTAGGTTTTGGAATTGTCCCTTCTTTCACTCTGTTTTAAAGGCAAACTTCTGAATATGTACCACATATTCAAAACCCCTGGCACGGCCTCACTGTGTTGCAAGCTCAACCTGAGGTTTGATAATACATGTGCAGCAAAACCTCTGAGGCGACACTGCGTGCTGATGCCCTGATGCAACCCCAACAAGGCTGGGTGAAAACATCACAGAAGGAGCAAACTATTTGCTACATCTCTCAGCTGAGCCTCCAGCGGGGATCCTGCAGGTGCCCGCGGTATTTACTCGCAAGACGAGCACTTCAAACTGTCTCTGTCAAGGCTTGCTACAGTTCTCTCCTTGGTAAGAGGATGAACGCCTTTGCAAAGTGGATTGCTGTTCAGAGGAAGGGCAAAGCTCACCTAGTTTTGATGATACGCGAGAATGGCATTAAAAAAGGGTTATGTAATATCACTAACTGGAAGATGGAGTCGAAATATACTCCTTGCTACCTGAAAGGTACATGAAGATTTGCATAGCCAGTACCTCATCACCACTCCTCTGGATATGCTATGACCAAGGCAACAGTTACTACAGGGAACAGTGTAATCAAAAGGAAAATATAGAGAGGTAACCGAAACCAAGCAATCTGCCCTACAGATTTTCAAAATCAAGAGGTTTTGTGTTTTTGTTTAAATACCTTCAGCTTTGCACTGTCGTGCAATTAAAAATAATTGCAAAAATCACAATGATTATGCTTCTTGAAGTGATTTTTAACTTCTGTTACCCTGCACCATCTGCAGCAGATGCAGAAGTACCTGCAAGGTGGACAGAGATTGCACCCGGCCATGAAGTATTTCTAATACCTATCTGTGCACAATTATTCTAAACAAAACACACTGATATGTTTCGTACTTAATAGACAATCTATTGAGGAAATAACATACATCATAGTGGTATCAAGACATACTGCTGATGCCCTTGTTACACACTCTTACATGTTTAATAGTAAAGGAGTGAATTACAATTACAGAAATTGTAATTAATTTATATACCCATGTGCCTGTGCTTGCGTGCATGTTCATACACACAAGTAAAACCTACACAGATTACAGATTTTATCTATTAAAGCTATACAGAACTAGAGAGAAGTACCAAAGGCTGTGCTGACTTCTATTTCCCTTTCACACACATACAAAAAAAAAAAACCACATCACACACAGCTGAGAAATTAAAAATGCTTCTCTAGGTTTGCTGACAGGTAACATTGTGCAGATGTGAACAACCGGTCACTTCTGAGAGTGCCGCCCTAAGAAATTAAATCAATTTTGTAGAAGTTTGGGGGAAGTATATGTCTTAAAGTCTCACCACCTCAAATGAGAGATTCCAGCTGAATTCAAAGGGTAATGGACACTAATCCACATGTAGCAAACACACTGAACAGCTGCAAGGCTTCTAAACTATACTAACTCTCAATCAATACAAATTCAAGCACAAACCCCCAAAAGCACATTACCACCAGAAATATCTATTCCATACCTCCATTTTTGAGGGAATGGGTAAAAAGAAACGCATCTTGGGGCTGTGAGTACCCCAGGCAATTTGGGTCCTTCAGATCCTTCTAAAACAATGTGTATTATACCCAAAGTGCATACCGAAAGAAACTCCTCAGTACAGGCTACCTTTGTTTTGACCCAAATCACTACAGCAACCTTGCCTCTGTTCAAAGAGCATCTTCAGCAAAGCCATTATCTCCAGAAGCAATATTGCTCTGAGAGGAGAACACAAAAGAGTCTCTCATGTTCTATGGGCTGCCAGTGGGTAGCTCCAGGTTTGAAGTATTGAAGTACCCTCTTTTATCACCAGAAAACTCAAGGGAGAAGGTGAGCCTTTCAAAAGCCCTCCCCATTACACAAAAAGTACTTGTACAAACAAATTAAACCCAGGCAGACATTGCAGGTAAGTGCTCAGCTGAGGGACAGATGCTTGTCTCCTCCTTACCCTAAGGGATAATTTTTGATCAGGTGTAAAACACTTGCCCTGTTACAAAGGTCTCCAAAACACAATCAAAAAGGTACAGAATACCTTTGTTTCCAATTCAATAATCTATTTTTTTAAATAAGTTTTCTAGCACAGAACAAATTAGAAAGATGATAGCAGTTCCCGGCCCTCCCATTCTGCTAACTGTTCCTCTGGAATACCACTGGAGAGCTGAAAGAATATTTAAGCTTGCTTCCACACTTTTTTATAGTCTTTTCATATTTATAACGTTAACAGATACTAAGCAGAGTGGAATGGCTGCTTTTCCTGACTTAACTACAGCTTTCCAGACTGGCGTACAGTATTACCTTGTAAATGCAGCTGAGAGTTGCATTATTAATACGTTGTATGCACATCACCAAAAAGATAAAACATTCCACTATAAAAAGAAAATAGCTTAAAGGTAAATAAATTTATAAACAGAGTCAATAGAGATCAATAACCACCTCTGCGTTAGGAATAACTTTGTTTTTTCCCCTAGAGCATGTTATGACTGGATACACAAAAGCATTTTCTATACTTGTTAAAACCAGCTCCTTGTAGACTATGTTGTAGATGTCAGAACAAAAAAAGGCTCTATTTCAGACCAGAATGCTCCCAGTCCATTAATCGGTTTCCAGTTCTGACAGGGAGGAAAGCATATCTTTTACCATTCACTTCACACTTTTCCAGTAGCCTGTCTAAAGACTGCAGAACCTGCCTCTCTCACTCCGCTTTTCCCCCTTCTCTCATACACTAAAACATCCTAAAAATATGATTAACCATCTCAATTGTACTTTACCGTAAAAGAAAGCTGTATTTTTCACCATGCTTATACTGTATTGCGTAAGACTTACTTAACAGAACTAATTCCTGTCATCCAACATGCAAAATCTCAACAGGAGCTGCAAAGGCCTAAGTGATTTGCATCTAATTTGGTTTTGAAACGTGTCACTGTGTATCTTCTGAACACTGAAGTCTCATTTAAGTCTTTTTATTACAATGCAATAAACTATTGTGGCTTGGGGCTGGGGAGGGGAGTTATTACTCTCCAAAATTCAGCTAGCACTCCAAGTGTAACTAGTTCTACGCATTCTGCCTACCACCCATTGGTGGCCACCTAATCTGTTGGGAGTCTATGAAAAAAAGTTGGTGGTGGGGTTTTGGTTGGGTTTTTTCCTATTTGAAGAAGCATACCCAAGAATTAATCCATCTTTGAATATGTAAGTATTGCAATTCAGTTCAACGTATATTCAAGCTCCACAGAGTTTGGGGTTTTGCTCTTCATTTCAGCACGGCTGATTTCCTTCTATCGCAGCCTGCAGAACCAGTAAGGAGGTTCCATCAAAGCAAACAAGGCACAGCACAGTGTACTTCAGCTCAAAGTAGCTCAGTTAACCATGCATGCCTCACACCACATGGACAGAGCCTGTGTTTATATTACCTCCCTGCTAGGAAAGGTTACTACACTAAAAAAAAAAAAGATATTTTGGTACTACAAATCATGGCAAAAGCTTGTCCAACAGTCTTCCTCCAACATAACTACGCATGTTCATTTTCCAACGTGCTTGCCCTACGACTCTCATGAAACACACTGATTATGCTACGTCATCTCCTGACTTGGTACATCAGGTGAAGAGAAGCTACTGTTGGAATAATTTCAGCCCTTACCTGAGCCACACAATCATTACTTAGTTTGCTTTGCCAGAGACCTGCCAAGAGCTGTGGAAACTCCTTGGCACAGAAGCTCACTGGTGTACTCCATCTCAAGTTCCTGACCAGAACTGGTACGCTTCAGCTTCTCGAACCATCTTCCAAATAATTTTACTGAATGCTTGAATTAACAAGGGTTTATGCCATGCAGCCACAGACTTCCCTCTGTCTCTTTTTAAGGCATGAAGTGAAACCCCACAATTATCTGCTATATTACTTCTTCATTAATGCCCCCAGAAGTAATGCACAGCAGCAGCAATATCGCACAGATTGTGGAAAGAATATCTTTCACCTCACAACTGGCAAGTTATTTTAGATTTTATTTAAACTACAAAATAGGAAATTTAATTACAGTCATTTTTTGCTT
>VYZW01053887.1:70645-122202 GCA_013401315.1 Balaeniceps rex | reverse complement strand
GCAGATATGCAGGGAGATCTGTTAAATTGAATCACAAACTCTTAACCAGTAATCATCACTTGAATCAGCAACCTCGGCTGACAGGACAAACAAAACAGTACTGAATTTATGGTTTTAGTATTTCCCTCTTCTGCAGGCAGCCAAAATGATCTGACACATTTACGTGCGTCAACTTTAGCAGCAGATGTCAAGCAAGTTAAGTTGTTTGTCTATTTTTCCCCCCCTCATGCTTAAAACCTTCCAAATGGAATNATCTCTGCAGCATTTTGTGGGTACCAAAAGAATCAAGAGGGGAAAAAAAAAAAAAAAATTTTTTGGGCTAATCCAGCAGGCAAGAAGAAAATGTTGTTCCTCACAGCAAATGCAAGGCACGGGATGATGAATGGGTTTTCTGAGGTTCACAGAGTCCCAAAGAATGGGAAGAAAACATCACATATCCATTTTTTCCATACGAGGGACTGTGCTTTATTTTATAATGCCACAGCGTAGATAAAACATATTATGCCTTCCTCTACAAATGATGGGCCTTGGCAGAGATCCTGCAAAATAGAAGTGATCTAGTTTCCACAGCTGTCCCTCTTTCCTCAAACTTCACCCTGAAATTTTTGGGATGCACATTGGACTGCGTTCAAATTCGCTCTTCTCCGTGGGATTCCCTAGTAACGAGATGAAATCATAACTGAAATCACAACTCCAGCAATGCTCACATACAGCAACTTCAAAATTAGTTAGATTTAATTGATTTGTGTTATAGATAGACATTTCCGCACAAGAGCAAAAGGCTTGCTTCCCAGTGCACCAGGTCTATAAACTAGCTGTAACGCATTGCTTCTCATTGCGTGCGGGAGAGCTGTATTGTGTGAAACACTAACAGTTCCCTCAGTTGAACTAACTTCTTACAGGGAGAAAAATTACTTTTTTTTCCCTTTGCCACAGGGAAAAAATGACTATCAAAAAGCAAAATATATACTTACATATGCATATGTTAACGGAGAGAGCTTAAAATCCTTTCCTCCGGAATTCAAAATGAACCAGGACATGCAATCACACCGCCTTTTGTTTTCTTTTTCCAGCACTAAGAAACAAAGTCTGCCATCCACGCCATTTAACTCTACCTGGTTACTTGAGAAATGACATTTCCAACACAATACTTGAACCACATTCTCTCCCTCACCTTCCAGTGTTCATAAGCACATACTGGGAAAACTCGAATGGCAAACCACAAGCACAGAATAAATGCATCTATGAGGCAAGGACAGAACAGGGGCACTCACGTTTCTCAATAATAGGCAGATATAGTTAATTCAAAACACAAAAAGACAAAACAAAACCACATCCAGCAACAACAAACAACCTCTTTTGCAGCAGTAACGGGCAAGGCACTGTTTCCAAACAGTTATTTTGGTGTAAATACTGAGCAGCTCTTTAAAGATAAGTTTATACATAATGCATAGACAAGCCCTTCTTTCAAATAGGAGGCTGTATCGCCTGCCTTTGCCTCTATACTATCGACATTTTTTCCTTCCCTTACTTCCTTTTTGTGAAGCCTTAGGCCCGAGGAAAGGCTTACTCTTTTCCAGAATTGAAAATAACCCCTGAACATCTGGTAGCTCAGCACTCCAAGGTTGCCACAGAAGTCAGGCAACATTCACCCTCAGAGACTCTGGCAGGAAAATTCCTAACAATTTTTTCCCCCCAATATAAGGATTCCCAATTAGAATACTTCTCTTCCTCTTAGGAACAAGTATTTGTAACATCACATGTCAGTTTGCAGGGCTTTATAGCTGTCATGGTATGGGGATACTTGGGGTTTGGGGTTTTTTTGTTTGTTTGGTTGAGGTGGGGGTTTTTTTGGTGCTAACATATCAAAACAGATATCCAACATCTCACTAGGTTTACATAAACAGGCAGGATCATCATAATACAACCAAGCTTTTTGTTAGATTAGGATTAACTCCTACTTTTAAAAATAGAGGAATGAAAACACCTGGAGTTGAGGAACTTTGAGCCAGATATGGTTTTGTACTTGCTCTCAGTGGATTTCTTCCTCTCAAATTTTTAATTCACTTTTTGAATTCTTCCAAATTTTCATCATCGCTTACCATTCAGAACAGCTTGTGGGAGACAGTGCTATAGCTTACCTACGCTGCGTGGTAGTCCAGAACTGCTCCAAAGATTTAAGATGTAGACACACCACTGTATAACTACGTCTTATGACTTGCTCTTCGTCTTTCCCCTAGTGATACCCACCATTCGATTTGCTGTGCACTACTTAGCCCTACTGAGCATCAAGCTCCTACCTTCCCAGAGTTACCCACGGAAAGACGATCCTGGAGCAACAACTGACAAGAGCCAGGTCAGAGCCTAGCATGGTAGAACTGTAATTTTCTCATGTTTCCCATTCCCCTGCGTGCACGCACATTTCTCTACATCGAACTTCATTTACAATTTTGTGGCTTAGTTAAGCAGAATTGTAAAGGTAGCTGTACAATTCTTTAGAGCTGGCCCTTAACTACCCTGAATAAATTAGTACTTCATTACCTCACTGTTCACTTGCTCTTCCAGATCATCTATACAGCCAACACAACAGGGAGCAGAAATCTCATCTTATTTTTCCAATACGTATTACAAGGTTTCCAGCTTTCCACAGTTGATACTGCCTATTTCAAAGTGTATTTATACTTGGAAGCTGCCGTTTAATTTGACATTTAGGGCTATGGAACATAGTGCTTTTCTGCAGGGGAAAAAAAACCCCACTGTCTTACTCATACTCTTCATTTTTGGCAGTCTCTCTCAGAAACACTCTGTCTCATCACGGAGATCATTATCCTGAGGTGATGCAGCCTGCGTGCAGGAATGAGCTATGTGCCATTATGTCTTTCGCAGTAACAGACCTGATTCCAGTTTCACACTGTTACAACACACCACACTTCGTCCTTATTTTATTGCTCTTGATTCCATTAAGATGACAGTTTGATCTATTATCAGGGACTTGGCTCAAAGGGAATGCAAAATAAGAAATTCCAACTTCAGGATAAGTACTGAGCCATGCTACTTAGAAAACCAGAGTAAGATTGTTTAAATGACGTTTCAGTGCAAGAAAAAGCTTTTTCCATGCTTACAATACACATTTTGGTTTCTGCCAACAGATCTTCCATCCCATTTCATAAAATTTCAAGTCTAGGAGCTACTGCAGTCTCACTGCAAGGTGAATTAATAATCCAGTGGGCCTCCTGCCCTGATGACCTCTAAAGCACGGGGATTTATTTTGAAAAGAGTTAACAAAACACAGATTGGCAGACCTGGTGAGACTTCACATGTTTGAGCAAGGTAGTAGGTAAGACGAGAGAGGAAAAGCAGTGAAACAGTTGGGTGCTTACACTTGAAAAGAAATCTAACTTAGCAGCTTATACCTAACACAGAGACGGTGCAGGGCTTGCAATTAAGTTACTGAAGATTAATAAAGGAGGAATTTCTCATAAAGTTGAAGTACGTGGCTGAAGCTTAGATTAACGTCTAAGACCTAACAGATGGATGATGAAATCAACAGCCACGGAAGTCAGGAATAAAACTTCCAGTCAGCATATCTTGGTTTCATGCAATACGTAGTTACAGTAAAAGATAATAATGGATTTATCTTTGTGCCCATCAGTTTCAGCAGCTGACACTTTTTTAATGTAATAAAGAACAGGTACAAACAAAAATCTGGGTCTAATTACCAGAATATTATGTGAAATGACAATCCACAAGAGGTCTTCCTGAAGCACAAAAGGAAAAGGTGCGTATTGCATGCTGTAGCAACTAAGCCAGAAGAAAAGGTCTCAGATCAACTGACAAAAGGCAAATTTGGGGCACATAAGTAAATACCTGCTAAGTGTCTGCATAAGCCTGGATGCTAGGATTATAAAACTTACACGGGGGGGCGGGGAAATCAAGGGGGTGATTATTCCCCTATACAGTGAAGTATCCTGACTGTTCCTGCTGTTACACACTTCTCTTCAAACTACACATTACAAAACATTTCAGAAGAAAATACGAGAGGCCAACATTGGAGGGCTGGGGTCCACCTCACCACTGCTTATCACGTTTAGTAGCTAGAAACTGGCTTAAACACAGAAACATTAATTTCTATTCATAATACCATCTCTGTATTGTAGCCGTATAGCACCATTCATTAGCATAGATTTCCTGAAATACTGAAACAGGAAGATAATGGTAATGAGGGATAGAAGGTAGAGGAAACCAAATATGAGCAACCAGTGTGAGTTACAAGTTAGTTAATATATTTTTTTAATATTTCCTGAAAAATCTCTTCCTTCTGTGATTTTCTTAGTGGGTTTTCAGTTTCATCTGTCTCTTCTGATTTTAACAGAAATTACTGCTGATAGCAGAATGCAAGAGACACAGTGAAAGACCGTGATTAGAAATTCAAAGACTGGATTTCAGGAAGGCTTCTTTTTTCTCTTCTAACTGAATTGTAGATTGGTTTTGGTCTGGCTTCTTCACACAGGTAACTTTTTTTTTCCTTTTGTCCCCTCCCTAATTACAGAAAGAGAGAAGTGGTGCCATACCTCTGTGTGCCCTTTTTCATTTGCCTAATTGCTCTTTCTGTTCAGACTCCTACTCATGAGCATTTCGGAGGCCTACATAAAACATTTGGCTGCCAAAATGTTTATTTAATGACTTTTCAACCCATTAAAACATGTTCATGACGATTTCACTAATAATCTCTTCACACATGACACTTTTACAGTCTTTCACTGGAAGCACATCATCCTAGGTAGCATATTTTCAGCACTTCAGTATTGGGAGGAGGGGAGAAGAAATTATCGTAGAAGTGCAAGCACATGGCACAAAGGACATAAGCAGCACTGGGGATTTGGACCTTGGCTTGTTGGAGGTGCAGTGCCTGCATGGCTCTCTCCCTGTTCGCTCTGAAAGTACACGGTTTCTGAGAGTCACCCTGGTGATGCCGGTTCGCTTGCATGGGGACTGTGACAGCCCTAACGACACGATTCTGTCGCTTCAGTCTGGCAGGGAGGGGAAGATCAGCAAAGGGAAACTGCAGTGGAGGATGCAAGGAGGTCAAACAGGAGGAAAGGCAAAACCAGAAGAGGCGGCAGCCTGTGCTCCAGAGTCTCCTGTCAGTCCAAATAAAGTGGCTGCAGAAAATCCAGCGCAACAGCATGGCTGATAAATGTGACTAAACTTGATCTAAAGCAAAAAACTGTACTATAGTCATTTTTAATCTTAGTCTTTTTCCATTTTCATTAATCCTGCATTGTTTTCCATTTAAATCTTTAGATTCTCACAAAAGGGGAAAGCACTGAGGCTGAGGACCATGTCCAGTCCGGTTTTGAGCACCTCCAAGGATGGAGACTCTACAACCTCTCTGGGCGACCTGTGCCAGTGTTTGACAACCCTCACAGTAAAATCATTTCTTCTTATGTTTAAACGAAGCTCTCCGTATTTCAGTTTGTGCCCACTGCCTCTTGTCCTGTCAGCGGGCACCACTGAGAACAGCCTGGCTCTGTTGTCTTTATTGCCGCCCATGAGGTATTTATACATACTGTCAAGATCCCCCCGAGCCTTCTCTTCTCCAGGCTGAACAGCCCCAGCTGTCTCAGCCTTTCCTCATGTGAGAGATGCTCCAGGCCCACAGTCACCTTCACAGCCCTTTGCTGGTCTCACTCCAGTACATCCCTCTCTTCTCTTGTACTGGGGAGCCCAGAACTGGACACAGCACTCCAGGTGTGGCCTCACCAGCGCTGCATAGGGTTGATCCTACAACTGGGTAGTTCCTGCTTGTGCCAAGATATCCCAACATGTGCTGAGATGCTGGTGGAGAAGCATCAGTGTTTCATACCATGTAAAAAGCCATCAATTAATATTTAATAATGAGCACAGTTCTGGATTTCTATAGATTGTCCTACAGCACAGAGTGATCTGATGCACTACTAACTTGTAATAATTCAGTATCACTCCAACAGAATAATGTCATCACAAATTAAGATGACAAATGAACTAATCTTTCAACCTGAAAGTTAGTAGAATTGGCCAAAAAGTGACAAAACCCATGAAAAACTGAGTTACACACATGGATTTAAATTTGAGTTAGCTGTGCTCTGGCTAAGCAGAGCATCCATTCGCGCTCTGACTTGACTATCTCAACTCATATTTTGACACCTAGACATACTGGTATTCTGACATTGAGAACTGCTTGCCAAAGGAAATCTGGCAATGAGGAACATTTATATTTTCTTAATAAAAAGAAGAATAGCTACAAGAAGAAAGTCAAATGTGCAGAACAGTTCCTTCCTTACTCAACACATAGAACTCAATGGCATAGAAACAGAAGCTAAAATTCGGAGGCAAAAGGAAAGCGTATCACAAAGGACATGAAAAACTGCGAGGCCAAGGCAGATTAAAAAGAAGCTTTCAGGGGAGATCTCAGCTGTGATGACACTACTGACAGTGGTATCACGACGCATATGTGAACAGCAGCTGAACAGGTATTCACACTTTAGGAATACTTGGTGTGTAAGCCCTAGTGTTTGGTACCGACTTTACGTCATCTGCTTTGTGACAAGCCCATGCCCCGCTATCCTTACTAACAATGCGGAACCAGCAGCTGAAACCTATAGGAGTAGATGCTGGATTCTCTTCTGACTCCCACATCATTAAAAGAGCTCTTTAAATTTAATTGCAGAACCTCTGCAAAACAGGAATAATGTATGTACTAAAAATACATATTATATGTATTTTTTTTTCACTTTCATGCTCTAGGCTGTGACTGAAAAGTTGGCAATTACAAGCTGAGAAAACAAACAAACAAATTATTTTTACCTGCAGACTGAGCAAATTTGTTCTGGAGAGTCTCTTAAAAGAAAGCATAACTCAATCATGATCAATCATGCTTTAAAAAGCATCTGTTGATGTACTGTTGCAAATAAAGTTCTCTGATGTTAGGGGGAAAAAAAAAAAAAACCTCACCTCTAAGCACCAAAAATACTCTTTAGTCACACACATAAAAAAAATTACTTAAAATCACTAAGGGCTAAACAAATATACAGAATCAGTCTCCCAGTTGTCATTTTCACTCAGCACATAGTTAAAACATTAAATAAAACATTAAATAACACACACACTAACTTAATAATAAACCTAGACCTGCTTTGTCCTCACTACATATCAGACCACAGGAAACATTCTTAAAAGAAGCAGGAAAAGCAATACCAACACCCATTGGAAAAAACAAAACAAAACAAAAAACAACCAAAAAAACCCACACAACCAAAAAAACCCCAAATGAAAAAACCTACTTAGAAACTGGAGCAAAACATATTGAAAGACATTATCTACCCCATCATATAGTGCAACTACACAAAAGCTGTAGCATAGGCCTGATCCTATCAGACTCTAACTGGGTAATTCTTTTGTGGTACAACTTGAGAAAATGTAACATTTTATTGGGATTTAACCAATACAGGGCTACCTGCCACTTAAGTAAACCTTACCAAGAAGCAGCACTTGGTTTGTGCAACTCTTAGTTGTGACTGTGCCGTTGTTATTCCAATAACTCGCAACAAAAGGAAACATCAGCAAATGTTGGTTAGACCTTACCGTGCTCTCATTCCAAAAGGACAAAAAACCCCCTAGCATAGTATCAACAGCCAAACTAGACAGAACACACTCAGCAGGTTGATCAGTTGGTTATCAATACCTACAATATCTTTTTATGTCTAGCATATGATGGACAGGGAGAAATCCATTTGTAGGTTTCCCTAGAAACATGATAAACTACCTTTGCTCTTGTAAAAAGAAAAAAGTTCTAATTTAAATATACCTACGGAAGAATGGAGAGGGGGGAGTATTATTCTTAAATATGTCTATATTTCTAAATTAAGAAACCCACAAGCATGTTCTTGGAAATTAAAATTAGCTAATGACAGGTTTCAGGTGTGATACTGCTGCCTCTAGAATAAGGCGGCCAGTCAGCATTTCTCATTCTGTATTTTAACATATCTTTTGCAATCAATTACAGCAAGAACAAAAAGATGTATGAGACCATTTCCCTGAGCTGTATTCCCTACTGCCCTAATTTCCTAACATTTTGATTTCAGGGAGTTATCAAGAAGATAAGACGTGGTCTACCAAAGCCTTTTACTTCAACACTGTATTCACAAAACTGAAAACCACAAATGCACACACATACAATGGAAGGGCTTCACCACTTGAGTACTTAGCCTTTACATACTTGGTCCCTCTGATATCCTTGCTCTTCCACAGTTACAATCACTGGCCTTCCTATTCATATTTAACATTGCTGTCCATATGCCATGAACATCTCTTTAAATGGAAGAGCCAGCTGCAAGAAGCTATTAGAAACTTCATTCCTTTGAACATTGACATTACTGTCACTGGAAAAAGGAGCAAGAAGGAAGAACAAATTCCAAGTACACTGCTCATTCACAACCAATAAAATTAATCCCTGCACGTGCCCTTCATTTGGTCACCGCTGGAAATCAGTGCAAGACCAAGGAACGGCGTGTGCCCCCCTCCCGCTCTGAACGCAGCAGCCCGGGAAGGGGAGAACGCGCTGCCTGGGGGAACGCCATGCAACAGCAGCGCTCACCCGGGCAACAACTTCACATCTACTTTAAAAATCTTCTGCAAGTGCCAGCCACGAGGATTATACAGCTTTTTATCTGCTTTACAGCAAACAAAGCAGTTGCCAAGATAAAGCCATTGTGCGCAACCCAGTGGGGTTACAAACATACAACGGCAAGCTTAAAAGGTAACAGGAATCGCAATAAACGACTACCCACCTCTCTCCTGCCACTGTAAGACTATACTGGAGTCAAAGTATGAAAACACTCATGCTGGTTTGAAGGCGAGGGCAAAAGAGAAAAAGAAGTGGATTATCTCTGGTTCTTTACACGATTCTGCTGTGCAGACAGACCTGTCTGCTACATCCTCCACCCTGACATCAGGGCTTGACTTTGCCAGGGGCTCTCTTCCCCTCCCCTGTGTACCCCTGTAACACTCCCACATACAAGGGATTATGACAACCCACTTCTATCAGAAACTACTGCTAAACTTTATCATTCAAAATTAGCTTTAAATCATGTAACAAATCACAAAAGCACAAACAACATATTTTATCTACACAGTGTTAATTCCAGCCATATTTTTTCTCACTTTTCTTTTTCCTTGTCAGATTTTTTGGGACTAGGATGAAAGGCAGGCTAAGAGAAAATGGCGTTTTATCCCAACTATGCCTGAATATGCAACCAAGAAGTCTTCCTATCTCTTAAACCTCTTGTTATCCCCCATTAAGGACAGGGATTTACAAAGCAGAAATTAAGCATGAGGTTTAAAAAAAAAAATCACAGTTGCACATTGGTTTCAACATGCTTTCATCACTGTAAATCCATTTAGCTTGTTGCTGTCCCCATGATTTTCTTGCAAAAGCACGCTTCCAGTTTTGGTTTATGTCTAACAGTTGCAAGAGTTGTCCGTTTTCTCTCTTGGGAGACAAAATATAGGACATTATGCATCTAATCTACAGATTAGCATAAGAAGCATAACCATCTTTTCACAGCACTCCGGAGAAAGCAGCTGAAACTCAGATGAATGTATCAGATACATTCATTTCCAAGTAAAATACAAAATGGAGGAAGTCATGTTTTGGTCTGAGTTCTTTTACTTAGAAAAGAGTACTAGGGGGATGCAGTCAGGGTTTTTTCTCAACATGTTGGACCTCCCTTATTTTACGGAAGACCTCTTTACATTCAGTATACTAAAACCAGGATGAAAAAAGAACTTCTCTAGCTCTGCCTGACCCAGTTACAAAATTATAGTCAGGTCATATTTAGACTTCCAGAGATGACCTAATATACTGAACATCGTATCTAGACCAACATATTTCTTTATGCTTTGTTAGATGAACCTAAAAGTTAGTTTGAGTCCAGAGGACTGGCTCTCATATGCACTAAACATTTCTGGCTCTGTCATGAACCTGCTCCATGACTGCAAGCAAATTTCACCACTTTCGCGTACTCTTTGCTTGTCTGCTCTGCATTTTGTCTGAGAACCCAGGCAAACCAGAACCCAGATCACGAAACTACCTCAGTGACCATCCCAGACAGAACTACATTAAACACCTTTTGAAGTCTCCTTGAATTTTCCATTGACGTAACAAATGCTGAGACACTGTCCTAAAGTGGAACATGCTCCCAGAGCAGAGACTTCAACTGCAAGACCATCTGGGCAAAGCTCATCCCTAACATATGATTACCTACAGATGTGCATGACTAACCTAGACTAACCTAGACTCCTTTACCAGCATTCTGACAGCACGATTGAGCTCATTCTGCAGTATGAATCTTAAACAGGTTGGATTTGTGTCCCACATGCATGTTGCTGTCCACTGCCTCGAAAAGGAGATGAAGGCGGTTAGCTGAGGTGGAGACACAGGGCAAGATGAATCCAGCCCCAAGTCTCTATATATATCCCATAAAATGGCCTCTGCTTTTCAGCTAAGGGCTCTAGCTGCTATCATCACATAGTTTCGGCAAGATAGTCAGTTAAAAGATTTGAGTCAGCAGAGCAAAACAAACATCCCACCAGTCACAGCCCATCCTCTGGTTATATACAATGGGATAGGAGTACATCTAAACCTCTAAATATAAAAGCTGGGCTGTCCACCTATTTGGTTTGAATGCTTATGTGACAGTAATCAGAAATAAGAAGCTTTTTCTCCTATCTACAGATATCTCCGTGAATTTATTTTGAAGAAGATGGCAACCACACTACCCACATGCATAATACCTACAGCAGGAGAAACTGTCAACTTCCACCAGCCTCCCACCAACACAACTGACACCATCTAAGCTCTGAGGTTTAATCTGATTAAAGTCAACCAACCTCCTGAACCATGCTCAGCAAAACATATTTTACTTTTTACCTTACAGGGGAAAAAGTTCTTCCCCCCACTACAAGCACGTTAGAGCATTGCTCAGAGTGACCAGCTCTTCTGGAAACAGATTTTTTTTAAGTGACATGACAGACTGATCTGTGAAGACGGCAAAGTTAATGCCTTCATTTTCAACCCATATACTCAAGATGTAGCTTTCCACATGTCTATTACTAGACAGCAAAAATAAGTATAAAACCCTGACAGCATGACAAATATCAGTTAGAGGTAATGGGTACACTCTAAATGCAAACTTAATTATAATGGAATTGAAAAGTTAAGAAGCCATAAAAAAACATTAATAAAATATTGCCAAAGAGTACAGATAATGGATAAAAATCCCTACTCGTTTTCTCCTCCCTTCTTCCCCCAAGTCCTTCCCTGAAGTCTGTTGCTCCTATGGACATATTTTGCTCACTTGTACGCTTGTTAAACTGTTTGAGTGCTGTAAGGCTCTGCTCCTGGGATAAAAATCTGGGCTAATTTCTTCTTCTTCTGGCATAAAAAGCTTCTATAACCAAATAAATTCTTAAAGGACAGAAGCAATTTCCTTCCCCACCTTGTCACATATGCATCTCCCAGTTGTGGGACTCTAAATGACCCCTAAGTACGAGGATGGTGAGGCCATCTTTAGAAGCAATACGGTCAAGCCCATACCATTAAGCTTCAAATCACTGCCTTAAAAAGACCTGCTGATGTAACCCCACAGCTGCAATCCTATTTGAATTACAGCAAGTGTAATATTAAAGTTGAGGATTGTACCATCTACAGACTAATGCCTTGAAAACATAACACAAAACCAGCCTTGCATATGAAGTACCTTTAAATCAGGAGATGAGTGACTGGCCAAGCAGCAAGTTTTCTCAGTATTTCAATTTTACTTTTAAATTTGTGTTTATATTTTTCTTTTATAGGTAATAACAGATATTCAGTAACCAAGGGGAGCTTTTATAGATGTCGTCAAGACAATAGTCCACGATTCCAGCTTTCCTCAGAGCTGACAGGAGAAATTTTGTGTATTTCTACTGGGTAAAATTAGAGTCCCATGCTCCCCCCAAGGGACTCTTGCATTTAATGAACTCTTCTTTCCCTTTTTGTGTTCAACTGCTATAACCCAATCAGAGTTCAGAAGCACCACTGCAAGTAACAAAAGGCATCATTTATTAGCACCAGAAATAAGCAAAACACTTAATCTGTAGATCACTATCCATTTCATTTGAACATCACACAGTTAAAGATCAATTATTCATTTGGTTTAGTACAATGCAAAGTGTTGGAATAGCTGCACATTTGCTTGTTCTCAAAAATCGATCATGAAAGCGCTCTTTTGTGCGAGTGCTTTATTTAATCTCCTGCTCACTGTAAAATTTAATTGCCAAAAGAAAAACGAGCATAACCCCCTGCTATCAGGGAATACTGTACTGAGGACTTTTGATATATTTTCTTTATACTTATATGCTTACAAATTATGTATGTGAGAAACAGATGATCAGCGGCAATTTGGCAACACTTCACCATCTGCTATTTGCAGATCTAGTCAAATTCAGAGAGTTAATTAAAGATTAAAGACAGGGACTGATACTGTTGAAGCAAAGAGCCATCTTCTTTCCTGTTATGACAGTAAATGAATAACTTTGGTAGCTTGTTCCCACTCACTCCAATATAATCATAAATCTGCAACATCATAAGGGCAATGCAACTTGCATTCGTAATATACGTGTACATCTTCTATTTTAGATAGATACTAAAAGATACTAAAAGATACTAAAAGATACTAAAAGATACTAAAAGATACTAAAAGATACTAAAAGATACTAAAAGATACTAAAATCACATCAGCTTTATGAGAATGCCACAATCACAACAGGCTACGCAAAGCCCTATTCAGGAAAAAAGTGTAACGCCTCTACCACTGTAGGAAACAGAAATTATAACTGAAAACCCTCTTGTAGAAGGGGTTATAGAAAATCCTAGATGGAGAAAGAATTTTTAATTAGCTTGCAACAACATTCACCTTCTTTTACATACATATTTAAGCAAGCAATATTTAATTGAGGGTGAATGAAGAACGAGATGAGCCTGACAGTTCCCTTTCGTTACTAACTTGATAGCAGGCTACCTCCTTGTCTTCCAGTCTACATCTCCTACGCCACTGCTGCAAGAACCAGCCCATGTTAGAACCACCCTCCCTCCTCTGGGCTCCCAGACCCTCTCCTCTGCAGCCTTACTTCAGTTGCTTCCCCCGTTTACTCCATCTCTTCTGTCAGGGCTGGGAAGGAGCAACAAAAAGATGCAAAACGGGAATGGGTGCAACAAGTCCTACCAAGGTGTCGATTGAGGTGTACGATGCAAAGGTTTCTGCTCAACTCTGAAGAGCAGTAACCAGTTTGCTCTTTCATAACGGGTCTGAAAGCACCACTCTGCTTCCTCTGTTACCTGAGACCGCAGCTGCACCGTGCCAAGTCCAAAAGCTGCACTGGACTGCTGCACAGCAGCTCACGGTGGCCGGCTGCCAGTTAGAGCAACGCTGGTGGAGCTGAGCTCCCCGAGACGCCAGTTGCCAGCTGCCCCTGCCTGCTGCTCAGGGCTCACGGCCAGCCGGAGAGCGATCGATAAAAACATCATGACTGCAAGGCTGTGGGACGCGCAGGTATGGCAGTTATTCGAGGATGGGGAGCCAGCTTGGAGGATGCTGTGGGGAGAGAGCAGGAGAGGGCTATGAGCTGAAAAGTGGAAAACTATGTCCTCCCCCCATCAAACAGAAGCTGGTGATGGGTTGAGAGATAATTACTGAAGAGCAATTATACTAGAAACAGATTACTTCTGCAGTTTGCCAACTTTTTTTTTTTTTTTTTTTTTAATTAAATGCCATCAAACATCAGTCTTCTTGCTTTCTCCTGCTCATCTTCCCAGCAGTAAAAATTTTCAGAACTGGCTGTGAGAGCATCATGGCAGCAAACAAGCTCTGGTTCAACAGCACTTTATTGCAGCTTACCTCCTATGAGAGTGTTACATAGGAAACAGGGGAAACTAGGAATTAATAGAGCCTGATTTGGGTTAATATTTTGTTTAGACTAAGAAAACTTGAACCAATGGAAATTTTATGTCAAAATATTTAATTTCTAAATGCCAACATTAAGTTCTCCTCCACTTTTGAAATATCATCTCTCTGCAATAGATAAACCATTGCATAAAGTCAAAATTAATCCAGAAATACTTTAGTGTTTCTAAAACTGCACTTTCTGCCACAAGCACCAACTGAAAATTCTGCCCAGTTCACATTAGGTGTTGAGCTTAGAGTTTCCAGGGAGAACAGGAAAAGGAAGTAAGTTTTTTGACACATCTCATTGCAGGTTTAGACCAAACCCAAGATTTTCACTGGTCCTGTGCTGGGGAGGAACCACACCACCAGAATAACTCACTCATGACAAAAACCTGCAAGAAGCTGCAAGAATCTCTCAGGTTTCTTTAACAATGATTCCCTAGATGAAAAGTATTACCTGTTGAAAGTAGACAATTACATGAGCAAATTGTGGACTTACAGCTCCTAACTGCAAAACTGAACTGAATTTACACATGCAATACAATCTTTGGTCCTGTAGATTACATTTTGCTGCTACACTAGAGAAGTTTGCGTGAAGTATTCATTGTGGGCACAATATTCTGCAAAAAAAGAATAGAACTGTCAAGCAAACTTTCTACTAGACTAACTAGAAATGACTTATTAAGCCTCACAGAAAAATATCTAGATTAATTAAAAGGAGATTTGTCACCATTTATGAAGTAGAATTCCTGCCACTGTAAATTCTGTGTTGAAGTCACAAGGTCAGTATGTGATAACTTAGATGAACAAAAAAACATTAGGTCATACTCTAGTTCGTATACCTGAAGTGTTTCTTCAGAAATGGAGTAGGAAGGTACTATTGCATTTCACCTTTTCTCTGCAGAGAATTACTCATCCCTCTGAGCCGCATGCTGCAGCTCCCAACGCACAGTCCACACAGCCAGCGTGAAAGTCTTACGAGGTTTGAGATTGCCGTTTCCAATCATGTATTTTGAAGCAGGTTTTTATAGTCCTATCCCTACGCAGGCCTCTACGACAAGCCATAAGCAACCCAGTGCCCCCACCCCAAGATTCAGGATCAGGGTTCAGCATATTCCCATGCTAGGAATCCCTATCTAATTCCTACCTGAATAACTTTGGGCATTAATTTTGCAAACATTTGCCTTGCTGTTAAATTTCCCCCCCTCACCTCTAAGAGTTGATGCCATGTTGAAAAGACTTTTTAAACAACGCTTATCGCTACCATTCCCGCAGAGATCGCATGGAGTTTTTGTGCTAAATGGGGTAAAAAAAAAAAATCTTGTTTGATGTAAAAGTAAACGCATCACATCCACAGAGACAGCAATTACAATAGAGTCTAGAGGTAACATTTCTGTAGTCTTTGCTAGGCTAGGCATTGAGCAGGTAAGAATTACTTAGAATTTCATGACTTTTTGTTCTCTCATGACAACAGCAAGTATTAAAAATAGAAAGTTTTGTTTGCTTTCCAAATATGCCTCCCCCCAAGAAAGGAGGGAGAAACAAAAGCTTGACAAAAAAAAAAAAAAAATGAGGTGCGTATTCCCACAATATCAAAGGCAAGCACTCAAGGTCTCCAGTACTATATTCTGAACACCAAAATTGCAACACAGCATTTTTTGATGTGCGAAGAACCAGCTGATGATTCCCCTCAAGCCGGTTACTGCACTTAGAGGCTTGGTGTATCACATCCAAGACCATTTTTAGGCTGTATTTCCACTGCAGTCTACTTATTTCAGGCTGCCTCTGTACATGATTTTCTGAAGTGAATATCAATGGTATATTACAGAAATATTGAGGTTAAAAAAGGAAATGCTGATTGCATCACTCAGAGCATTCTCCTGACAGGGCAGGATTTTGTTCCTATTTACGATGTTTTGCACAGTTCCAACTTGAAAAATATCAAGCAAAAACTTTTTAAACTATTCTTGTCACTGATATCTATTTACCAGCAGAGGTTTGAGGGTCTTCTGCCCTTTTCTTGAAAGACTGCACTAAAATTTTCATTTCATTAGTCCAAGTTTTATGTTTCTATTTCTCAAGCTTTGTAATTTCAAAACGTACCCTGGTTCCAGACCCTCACCATCAGGTTACTCCTTGCTTAAATAAGCTACAGTCAGTCAGGCTCTCTGTTTCTAATTACATTTAAGAGAGAGGAAAGAAATGCAGTAAACAGCACAGATTATTTAATATGTACAGCCCTGGAATGTACGAGGCAAGTTTTAGACACAGTAATCGGGAAGGCTCTGGTGAGCGATCGCCAGGAGCACCATATACAGCTCGGGCCACCTGCGATCAAGAAATAAATTCATACCCTAACAGGTGCAGAGCAGGGCTGCGAAGATGATCACACCAACCCTGGGTCTGTTTTATGAGAAGCTAAAAGAGTTTGCCTCCTTCTGCTACGCAACATGAAAGCAGGGGGGAAGGAAGGGAGATGGTTGCCTGCTGTAGAGACATCAGAGCAGTAAAGGGGAAAGATGGGCTGGAGAGAAACCGGTGGACAGTGCTGACCAGAGAACAAGGGGGTATAAACTGGGTCATAAATAAGAAGCTGGCCAGACACGAGTGCTGAAAAGGTCTCACACAGTCTTTGAATCCAGGTAGAGAGAGAAACAAAATGGGCTCCCAAGCAGCAAGTGATAGGACAAGAGGAAATGGCCTCAAGTTGCACCAGGGGAGGTTTAGATTAGATATTAGGAAAAACTTCTTCACGGAGAGGGTTGTCAAGTATTGGAACAGGCTGCTCAGGGAAGTGGCCGAGTCACCATCCCTGGAGGTATTTAAAAGACGGGTAGATGAGGCGATTAGGGACATGGTTTAGCAGTGGACAGGTACGGTTGGACTTGATGATCTTAAAGGTCTTTTCCAACCAAATGAGTCTATTCTATGAAATCTCAACACTGTTCAAGTGGAGTTTGAACCATTCCTGGTGAGGGCTGCAAGAGCACTGGAGGTGACACATGAGCGGATTCAGTGCTCCAGGAGAGGTCCTTCTGGTCCTGTAATTCCTCCTTTTATGATTTTAAAATAATCCCTCCAAGATTCCCAGTCAGTTGCCACACTACTGCTTTGCTAATTTTGGCAGTGCCACGCATACAGTGCTGTGCTTTTGCCATCAAGCCGCAGATTTCACGTACGCAGCTTCCCAGAGGACTAGCAACTGCTAGTTCATTATCAACCGATTATTTACATACACAGAGACACAGGGAAGAGCCCTAACAGCAATAAGGCAGCACTGCTATGGCAGGGAGAGGCATCAGCTCCTGACTTGGAGCCAAGACTTTCTTCGGAGATCAACATTCGCAGTTACGGTTTGGGTTTCGGCAATACTGCCCAGCACAGGCAGCTCTTAGGCAGCAGTCACTGTATCAGCATTACTCAGTGGCCACTATAGAAAAAAAATATGTATATTTTATATAATTTTATATGTATTTCATATATATGATTTTAATATATGAATATATGATTCATATATATGACTTTATATAATTTATATATATGTGTGTGTATATATATATAATTCCTATCCAAAAGTTACTTCAGATAAATATTTAGGAAGGTATTATTGCACAGTAACCTCTCTACTAAATATAAGGCTGAAGACTGTTCACATACAGTTTCACTGAAAAGTATATACATTTTCTAATATTAGGTATAAAAGCACAAATAAAAGTATGAATAATTTTACAGCGCGGTTTAAATAAAATTATGCCCCGTGTACCTTTACACACCACTTACCTTACAGCGCTTCCCGTAAAGGAATCCATTTCGTCAAGCGAGGCTCTTGCCTTTTGAGCCAGCAGGTCTCTTCTGGCTCAAAAAGCCAGAATAATTTTTCTAATCATTGTCTTTTTTTTCTGTTGATAATTTATTATCCTCAGAGATACTCTTGCAACTGTTTCCATTATGAAACCCTGCTACGTATTAGGCACTTGCACTTCACAAAACTCATTTGGCTTAAGAGGAGGACAATTATTGCTACTTTCATTTTATCACGCAGGTTGTTTCTGCAATTTAACATGCAGATGCAGGGGGGGTTATCATCTTAGGACCAGCATTTCTGTACAAACATTTATCTATAAAACTAGACTGCTTCCAACTTGCATTTAAGTCGATATTTTGGAAGTTTTCTCTTCTCCACTGAGATACATTTTTGTTACATTTACACATCACCTTGGTGATCCCCAGGGTGTAAGCATCACCTTGGTTGATCCCCATATGTGGGATATTCTTCAGGCCTACATAAAACTGCATATAGACAGTTTCATGCATATAGATATGTCTCAAATGCCATTAAGACATGAAATGCTTGATGCATAAGACTTTCTAAATTATTATTAATTAGTTAACTTCTTCAATTAATTTGCCAACAATTCGATTAACTAATACACAGGTCAACACATTTCTGAAAAGTAGTTCAGCAAGAAAAATTACCATGCCATTTTACTCAACCTAATTTCTCCAAAATAAACTAATGGTAAAGGAACTAAGTACTAGTGAGAGGCTTACACATTTGCTTAGAAATGCACAATTAACTGTGAGTCTTGCTAATTCCCAGCTCAATTACTGCAAGAAATGTGATAATTTAAAACATATTGGAAAAAAGAAAAAGAAAACTTAGCTATGAAAACAAAGAACATTAACAGATGTGAGCTTAAAAATCTTAATAAACAAAAAACATATCCAATGTTCTACTATCTGATCGGAAAGGTTAAAAGGTTTGAATTGGACAGAAAAACGTACAGCCATGTTTCTGAGAGGATAGTTTAGGGTTTGGGGGGGTGTTGGGTTTTTGCTTTGTTTTGCAGTCGTCCTTCCTTATCACTAAGATGCATTAAATAGTTTGAAGCACACTGAACAACTTTGGTTTAGGGAAGAACAGTATCAAGTATTTAAAGACTATGAATGCCAATGGTTTTGTCCCATGTATAAGTTCCCAAACACGTCCTATTTGAAAATGCAGGCATCTTAAGACTGTTTTCTTTTGCTGGACTTTTCTACTTGTTTTTTTTCTTAGCTAATGAGTATCATCATCATAAATATCAGAATTAATTCTAAGTGTAACTAAGTTTTAAATGGTGGCATATATTTGAATCTGTGTTACAGACTTCTGATTTGAGAGTTCACTTTCTGAATTGAAATTCTGATGGACCTTTCAGTAAGACAGAGATCAGTCCCTTAACAAGATGGCAATACAGAAAACAGAAATTGCTCAAAATTGAGAATTTTGGTGTTTACACAATTCACATATTCCTTTAGTGCCTTTTTTTTCCTTCACTTTGCAGCAGGATGACTGCACACAGATTTTTAATAAAAGATTTTCCATGTTTTGGGTTGAGGGTTAAAAGGTTACCGGTTTACCAATTTAAGGAAAACAAACCGTACTTCTGCAGAACAAACTGAACAAGTTTCCTATATATTCTCATATATTGAACAATGCTGTGAACTAAAAGAAATGACAGACCAAAACGATGGCCTGCATGCAGCAACAAACAGTAAGCAAATACATTTTTGGAGCCTATACACTGATCAAGCCTCTTCCGTGGGAAAAGCCTTTGCAAAACATGTAACAATAATTAAACCCCACAAAACAGTGAAACCATCCAGGTTTGTTTTTAAACGGGTAGGGAGAAGAAGCTTCCCTTGCGAAATACTTTGCAGCAAAGGTGGCACTGTGCTACATCTGACAAGGATTACAAAGGTCAAGCTATACAGCAGTCTGAAACTAGCAGATGGCACCAGACTACTTTTTTCAAATCCAACAGGAACAAGCAAATCTAAGCTAGGAAAGCAAATACTTAAATAGTGTTAACAATTATCTGAGTAAAGAACTAACACAGACCAAAACACCTACACACACTCATGTCCTGGTACAGGCACAGCATGTTACTGCAAATCTGACATTAAGAAACCAAGGGGAAAAAAAATTTGGTTAACTTTAGTTACGGAACGTATTAGAACAGATGCCAAAATAAAGCTAAGCACCAGAATTCAGACAGTGAGACTAAGTGAAGTCTAAATGTTTGATCCTGTGACAGACTACCCTGAAAAAACACGTTACTAAGAGATCACTTGTATCTTACTTTCTCCCAGCAGAAAGCTATCATTTGTGTGAGCTGGGGAAATATTTTTAAATTTTAATACACCATCGTGCACATTTCATTAAAAAGAAAAAAAAGAAACAGAAGAACAACTGCCTTTGCTGCAGAAAAGCACTCATTGTGCTTGCACATGTATAGACATTAATACTGGACTCCGGAAAGCATACAGAGTAACAGCCCTGCTATGGAGAAACCAGTACTAGATCTTGACTGTCACACAGGAACAGTAGTTATAACACGTCCCTGAATGTAGACGGCTCAGAACATCTTCCTTTGCAAGCAACAGGTCCAAGTACTTTGACATGAGAGAGTGGACTGCCAATATGTCCTAGATGGTGTATTTTTCAGACTTTCCTAATGCAAAATGCCACAGAACACCCATACACCAAAGATTGAACGTCGACTATCATTGGAAACAAATGTTTAAGTCAAAAGGAACCAGTGATGGTATAGAGGAGATCCCATCATCCCAAAAAGGCTCAGCAGTGAGTTTTTTTGGAAGTTGATTATTGAAATGCAAAAGTCGTGACGCTTTTTCATTAACTTTAAGTAAAAAAAAAAAAAAAACACAAAAACCAGTTCTTGGAGCCACTGCTAAGCTTAATAGGGGTTAAAAACAGTGCTACTATCAAAATGAGGTCAAATGGGGAAGTTCAGCAGCAATACTGCTAGTTACATCAAGTTATTTTGCCCAAGTTAAAAGAGTGAATAATCAACCTGAAAGTTTTAACATCTAAAGTAGTAATTACTCAACTGAATTTCATCCCCAATAAAACGGCTTATCTAGACAAGAATACAGTTAGCACTTACTTGGTTTAAGGTTTTATTTCATAAAGGAAAGACTTGATAGCCAAGCCCCAAACTGAAGACCCACTCCCAGTTATCCCTTTGAACTTCCAAGTCATACAGAGCTTTAATGCTCTTCCTTCTCTTCCACCCCAACACAACAGCAGGCAAGAGAAGAGCACTAAATTAAAATTGTCGAATTCTGCTTATTAGAGTATACGAAGGTTCAGAGCAGCTCTCTGCAAGTCGAACAGTGCCAGTCTCCTCACACACTTCCAGTAGATTAGGCAGCCTCACATTCCAGCAGCGCTTTGAACCCGTTTGGCTGGGGAGCTTTCTCTGTGGTACCACTACTCCCTATGAACACAAGAGGAGTTCATGCACATGCATGCCCCAACCCCATTAGTGCCAAGGTAGGACAATAAAATTGTAGAGCGACACTCCGCTTATCAATGGACTTGGCTAACTCCAAGTAGACAGCACAGAAGCCAAACTCAGATTACAGCTGCAGATTTTCAAAGACAAGAGTAGGAAAGGCATCCCTTTAGGTCTTGACCAGCATCCAGAAATTCAAAAGGCGGGAGCATTTAAGAACAAGCCATTTATTACTTTCACACTGCATAGCTTACAAAACAAAATTGAGGATTTAGTCCTGTCTTATAAAGAAGCAGGTTTTAGAAATCGGGTGCCAGTGCTGACATTTTATTGGATGCAGAAAAGCCTGATCTACATAAAGGCACCTGCCTTCAGACTCCACTTTCGAGAGTTTTTAAAGAATTCTCTATATATCATCAAGAAAAAAAAAAGAGAAAATTCACTCCCTTTTTCAAGAGTATTTGTTTCATCTGTTTTAACATTATCAACAAACACACACAGAGAAATCAAACATATTCTTCTGAAATAGCACTGCTAGCTAACATACTAACAATAACATGCCAACAGTGGCAACTTTACCACTGACCTCTGGAGAAAGGTTAAGTATCCACTTTAACCCTCTTTTCCTCAAAGTATTTCTAGGAAGCATGATACATGAACATTCAACTCCTACTTGTCATGTTAACCTTCTACAGTTTGAAGCAATAACAAATTAATTTCATATATTAAAGTATGCAAAATAATAGAAGTTAGGCCAGTGATATCATCAGTACTCAGAATGCTTTCTTCCATTTTTTTCCAAAACCCTTCAGAGCCAGATACTATTAAAAAGTGTAAACCATAAAAGAAGGCGGCTCATCTTTCTGTAGGCTTGCAGTGACTTTTATTGACTATGTCTGGCTTGAAATTAAAGTGCTGAATAATAATAAAAACCATCCTTTTTAGTTTCAGACCACAACCACATTGTTAAGTGTCTTTTTCTTTTAAATACACATTAATCTCTTACTTCATGTAATCTCCATTTACAGCTTTGAATACAAATGGTTTGTTTGTGAAAACGCTCCGATTTGTCTGTATTACCTTCCTAAAAAAATGTGATAGGTACTGTTACAGTCTTAAAATGCTATGCCTCCCTGTGCAGAGCCCAGTCACCTTTCCACCTCTCCGTGTGGCTTTCAGAGCTTAAAAGTTACAGTTCTGCCTAATTACAACCCTAGACTCAGCACTTGCAAGTTGAAGTCCAGCTTTCTAGATTTCACTGTTCTCCAGCATAGTATCTGGGAAGACACAGCAGAAGACAGAGAAGGACTGATGGCAGTTAAAGCTGATATTATACACTCTCTCCTCTTTCTCATAAGACTTCAGAAATGACCTTCGTTTTGTTTGGGTGGGGTTTTTTTGGTTTGTTTTTTGGGTTTTTTTTTTGTTGATGGTGGGTTTTTTTGTTTGTTTTGTTTTATTTTAAACACAAAAGATAAGCATGTTTGCAAAAGACTGATCTATTGTTTAGATCAGTAAGAAACAGCGGTGATTTGATTCCACAGCCCGGTTATGCTCAATTACTGCCACATTGGGCCACTGAGCCCAGTCTCAAAATGACTGTGTTCTTAGTACGCATGGACTACAAACATGCCAAAGAGCTAGACCGAGCTCTTACCACACTTACAGCAACAGGACTGCGCTGCCAGTTTAACACTACTGCACATGAACAATACATATGAAACTAAATGCATTTTGTACACTCCAAATATCACCTCTCCTGAGACCTAGCTACGAAGCTTAATCCCACACGTGCGTATTTAATAAGGCACCCCCTCAAGCTGGAAGCAGACTTACCTGGCCAACAGGTAGCTTTATTTCCCTCATTGCAAATATGCAACTCACAGAAGATAGCTTAAGCACCAGCAAAACCGACATCACATGTGGCTTAGTGCTTCTTGTCCACGGGGTTTGGCCCCCCCAGCCTGTCCCCCTTCCCACACACACACACACGCAGAGTGCCTTGCTCTCCCGTGCTGTTATGGCAGACATCACTGGGTGGCACTGTTAGACAATGTTCACGTCCTTGTCAAGGTAAGCAATACCCTTTCTCTCCCCCCACCTCTGCCAATTTTTAACTGCTGGTAGTTCAGCTGTGCAGGTTGTTCAAGGATGCTGTCGCTGCAAGCAGCGGCATTGCTCTCTGACATCCCCTCTCCCACTACAACGCACTCAAACGGCGCTCGCTCCTCAGGGAAATAAAACCTGGTGCTTTGCAAAAATTCCAGAGAGTTATTTTTTTCCTTCAATACTGTAGGTGTACTGTGCTATATTTGCAAGCCCTCAGATACAAAATGGTTGTACTAAAACTCCAACACCATTCCCTATAGTTGTTTTTACTGTCAATGAGGCCGCTGTCATAACGATCCCAAAACCTGATCACAGAAGGGCCACATGCACTAGTACTGTTACAGAGGTACTCCCAGCCTTGCCCTCTCTGCACTCAAAAGTCCAATTTTGCCCAACTTAACGTGTATTACTCTGCTCTTTAAGACACTGTCAACTGCTAGTTATTGAATTTGGCAAGACACTAAAACCAAACCGAAACTCATTAAAGAATAATAATAAACTTCTTAAGTAGAGGTAGTTTAGTTGCAATTACAGTATTATTCTTTATTCTTTTTTATTATTCTTCGTTAGAATAATATTCTTTACAGATTAGTATATGCTCAGCAATATGCTCAAAACCACAGTAAGATACTTATTGGAAGGTGGGAAGGCTACTCCTGATGGCCCAAAATGTGTGGGCTAATAAGTACCAGAAATTTCACGTAGGTTCTTCACCTTCCAGCACAAATTGCAAGGTTGATGTAATATTACAAGATGCGCTATTACAGGATGTGGAAAATTAGAAGCCAGCGCCTTGACAATGCCTACAGGACTTCAAATATAGCTATTATTTGACTAAAAGCAGGCTTGACTCACATACACCCAAAAAAAAAAAAAATATCCAACTCTACAAAGATGTCTGAGGGTCAGAAGCTAGCTACTGTATTTCAATATCACAGATGGTACAGTGACACTTGGGAATAATATTTAAAAGCTTACTTAGTACTACTAACTATTTGCATCCACATTATACAATACATAATCAACATTATGCATAATCAACAGCTCTACTAAAAAAATGTCCCTTTTCAAAGCAATAGGATGGGAGGAAGGAGGTTGAAAAATGATGTTAAGATATAACAATTTTACAGCTTATGGGTTTTCAATGCTGCGCTGTGTACAAGGGATTTGGAGTAGTCAAACACTGAATTCAGAGCCATACGGACCTCATGACACGACGCCACTGTGAAGAGGGATATTAGAGATGCAAACGATGTGGATGCGACAGCCTGGGTCACCCAAGGATTCCTCCCGCACCTCCCATAAATACATATATTGGATATTACACATGGCATTCAACTTCCACAGAAGAAAATGGCAGCTTCTGGATGACTGAATGAGACAGGACTGGTTAGGACTTTGTTCTTCTTTCTCTTAAACCTCACCGGCTCAATTACTTTCTAGTCCTGTATTTTGCTCTGGGGGTTGAGACACATCAGAGCTGCTGGAAAGAAAAACCCAGATGCAACCACTGATTGACCATCTTTAACTGATCTTGAAGCAGAAGCATATGGCCTGTCACACCTACCACAACGCCACTGGCTTCTGACACCAGGATGGCTCGAGGCCATGAGGTGCTGACCCACTGGGAACCCATCGCAAGCAAATTCATCCTCAAGAATCATTCTGTAGCTGGATGTTTGATCATCTTGGCATTCAGGAGACCTAACGCACTTACAAAGGAACGCACTTACTGGAGTCATGGCAACCCAGGGAACCAGAGGATTGCCAGCATTAAGCTAACCCACAGCACGAACATTTCTTAGTTTGTTCCCATGTTGTCAGAGCCTGGCAGCTAAACGGGAAAAAGTCAACTAAAATAAAGGAAGCAGTAGTACCAAACAAGTATCACGCCTGAGCTGCTGCCTGTGATGTACTTCTCACCCACAAAATATGATCCTGAAGTCCTGATACAACATGCAGATGTTTGTTTTAAAATAAAAGCAAAATGTGAGCTTTCACACCAAAACTGATATGGTAATGAAAAAGCAACCTTAATTCTCAGGTAAGCTGACCATTACTATCTGTTTTATTCTGGTTTTCCCATCATCATTCAATCCCCAAAATCACACTAAAAAAAAAAAAAAAGGGCAAATACAAAAACTCCCACGCCATTACTTCAATAATGGGGAAATTTAAATCCTCATATGTACTATCTCCGAAGTTGGGATCTACCTTTGAACAGTCAGAAATTAATATGCCGTATCAGGACTGAATTCAGAGGAGTCCAGACCAGCAGCTTGCACCTGGACACCAACATGAGCTGCTTTACACGACACAAAGTCTTCATTAACTCAAGCAACTACCGCGAAGAGCTGCCTTTAATGGGCGTCGGAAACACTTAGCCCTCTTTCTTTTCCTTTTCTAGTTGACAACTATGTTTCTCTTCTGCCTTATGTTAATATTGTTTTCAAGTTGGTCAAACCCACAAAATTTTGACTCCACAAAATTGCCATCGAGGACGAAAGAGCCCCTAGCAGAATTTTTTAACAAAGCAAAGGTTTCTCACCTATTCGCATATACACATTGGGATATATTTTAAAAAGAGAGAGAGAGATGCACAGGGAGAGATCTTTGTTTTACTGGAAAGCAGTATTACCTGGTTCCCACACATTCACAAGCCCCAGCTAGGGAATGCTGGCCTCGCACCAGTAAAAGCTGTGCTTTGGGCAGTTGCATTCGTCTCTTTTCTCTTTGCTTCTTTACCTCTTCTCGCAAAAATAGAATAAAAGCCTAACCAAAAAAAAAATTCTAAGAAGCTGCACTGTATGCGGCCATTATTCCCTTTATTTTAAGGTTCATAAAAACATGAGCTCTTCACAGAGAAAATGACTGAGCCGCATGGTATGACTAATGGCCCCGGCTGAAGAAAGCACTCCAACGTGCACTCAGCCCCAAGCACGCACTCACGGCCCAGTGATATGAAGAGGAACGAATTGTTTTCCTTCCTCAGGATGGCTGCCAGAGAGAGTGCAAGGCATGCAATACATTTCCAATTTCACTTGACTTAAACGACCGCCATACAAGTAGCAATAACAAAACTCCTACTGATGTTCGCACTTGGCCCTTCCCTGCGCCCCCTGCCCCTGCAATTCTGAAAACAAGTAAATTAGGATCCCAGAGTGATAGGTCTCTGCTAACATTTGATGGGAATTAATACGTTCTTTGAAGCAATTAGCAAGGTAAGAGAGGAGAGTTAATCGTGACTGGTAGTACAAAAGTCTGAACGCACACTTCACCTTAAGCAACTAAATCTTATTTCGAGGCATTTAAAAAGGGATGAAGCAAAGTGAGGTTTTCGTTCTGACGTTTTAAAAATGTATATCTATTTTAAAGGATGCGCAAGTCACTCTGTTAAGTGGTATCACCTAGATGCTAAGCCTTCCTTCCTTCTACAACCACTCACCCACCAGCCACCTTCCTTTCACACAGGCTTAAACCACCAAGGCGTTTTGCAAATCGTGCCCCTTTTCTCTCTCCTCCCTCGGGTAAGGGCTTTTATTAAAAGCACCAAACTGTTGCCAGTCTGCTGGTTTAAACACTGCCCCTAATTACACAGAGGAGACAGACGATTTCTTGTAGGGCAAGACGGCCGGGGCAGGGTCCCGGCGGGGTGGCTGGATGTCCCTGTCCCTGGCGGGCACCAGGGCCGGCCACTGCTTTTCAACCAGGCTTCAGTAAGTAGGTCAGCTGTCACCTGCGACGGGGTTCAAGCTTCTCACAGAAGAGCACATTATCACCAGTATCTCAGGATCAGTTTTCGACAGCTGAGGCTGAAATCTTTTTGCCTTTAGAAAACACCAGTATATTTTTCGGCCAAGAAACCGTCTTTCTTCCCCCCGCCTCGGTTTTGTAAGGGAAAGACAGGAGCAGGAGGAGACCTCCAGCTGCTGCATTGACCACCTCTTCCCCTACACACCTTTAGCTGTCTGCTTTGGAGACTTGCTGAAGAATCGAGGTGCAAGAATCAGTCATTTTAAAGTAAACAAAAACTAACATACCCAGTATATGCAAGTTTGCAAACAAATCCTGATTACAAACTTTTTTTTTTTTCTTTTTTTTTTTTTGCCTAGCTAAGCAGATCACTTCATGCCTCAAATGGAACCAAACCAGGGAGGGAAGCAGGGAGTCACACTGGTCATTTTAAGTAACTTCCTAAATACCTCCATTTGATACATATCTATACTCTTCTGGTCCTGCCAGCGACAATAAATGGCATAACATCAACCATATCAATGAATAGTTTTTAAAAAGCACCTCTCCCATACTACTTTCTTCTCACACACACACTTCTGAAATACACAGGTCACTGTCAGTATATCATTTTAAAAAGGACTTGCTTCCTTTGCATTTTAGCTACAGCTTTACCCCTAACCTAATTCACAACAACTAAAATCTCTAGAGCAAGCACCACCTTAAACTTGAGTTTGCTGGACCACTTGGGGACAACGAAGGGGACGGTGGGTTGGAGTTCAAGTGTTCTGGCACTCAGGCAAGTGAAGTGGGGATACAGTTGCTCAAGTTTCAACAGCTCATCAGCTGCTGCTCCAGCCCTGCCATGCTGCAAATGAAAAATCGTTCTGGGCAGCCCAAGTGCTGCTTTTGCTATGTGGTCACTGCCTCGCTGCTCAGCTCTGTTACCTGGGCTCAGAGCTGCAGCAAAGGCAAACCTCAAATGCAGAAAGCTCGATCCCATGCCATTTGGGGTTTTAGAATTATTCTTCTTTTTTTTTTTTTTTTTAAAAAAAAAAAAAAAAAAAAAAGCACATCCATGTCCACTCCAAATCCTTATCTGCAAGATGGGACAAGAAGGTTTATCCTCCCTCCTCAGGTGCTTGGACTTTCCCAGATGACGAGCTCCATATGTACTTCTTGTCAAAAAATATTTTATTGCATACCATGAATAGGAGAAAATGTTTATTTCCCTTTTTCCCCATAGAAAGCCTTTTTCTTCGTCATATAAAAAAAAAATACAGGTGGCAAATAAGCTACTTATGTGCCTCGTGTACCTTCACTTCTCCTGATGATACTATCTAATCACTGGATGTGTAGAAGGAGGGATGCTGAGTATCCAAGAGGACAAAAAGACAATAAAATGTGTATTGCCCTTAGCCCTACCTGCCGCTGAAGGCACATTTATTGTCAGAATGAAGCTTCTCAAGTTCCATCCAATTCGTATTCCACCCCTTGGAAGACAAGGAAATTAAAATCTCTTCTCTCCTCTGTTTGCTTCAAAAAGCTTTTAAGTTCCACTTGAAAAGAAATACAAAGGAGTCTTCAGGACAGAAAAGAGTGGGTGGACAGTTTAAAAATTCAAGACCAAGCCTGCAACAAGAGTTTTCAGACATAATTTCTTCAGGCAGTAAGAAGTGGGTAAGATACTATGTCTTTGCACATATTCTCTATAAAAGGCATTTTGCAAGCTCTCTTATCTCATCTGTAGTAAAGGGTTTTTCCCTCCTTGCCACACCAGCAGGAGACTGCTGCGCAGACGAGATGATGTCACCTCCAGGAATCCCCCCAAGCCCTGCCGGCTGAGTCCTCCCAGTAACAGAGATACTGGCTATAAATAGTTACCTGAGGAAAACAAGGATAGTTAGGGAATTCTGAGGGAAACAAGAAATGAGGAAGACTTTAAAAAAATATTTTAAAAGATATGTTTCTTCATCTTTGGACATCTAATAGCTAAGATTCTTACGGAAAGGAGAGAACCACTGGGAGAATACCTCTGCCACACGGTAACTCTACAAAGCCCATTATCCAAATTTGCCACTGTTCCTAAAATTATCTGAGAAGTGGAAAAGAACATTAACATATACAAGGTTATATTCATATAAACGTGCTTCTGTCATATGAATCTGCTATTCAGAACAATCTCTGGCAAATACAGATATTGCGTGCTGAGTAACAGCACTCCATGCTTCACAACTTTGCAACACAGAAAGCTGTAGACTGCGAGAAAGCCTCATTTCAGGGAGCGCTGAACTGTTTTCCCAGCATTGCATACATTTCAAATGCTAGCATGTGCCATAAAGATATTTTGAAAGTTCTATAAAATTGTAAACATGGGGAAATTTCTCTCAAAATACAGAAAGTTTTAGTAATTCAGAAAGCCTACAATACATGCTGCAGAGAATTATTTAGCCTACATAGAACTACACGTAAAAAAAAACCCTCCTATGCAACTGCTTTGGTGACTACAAATTGTCATTAAGTACATGATCTTCAAAGCAGGACTGACAGCAAATGCCACTCACAAAGGAGTTCAGCAAAGCTCTACCAGGAGGTGCCTCAGATTTGCCTGAGTCTAGGACGTGCAAAGATGCACCAGCTGAAAACACAAAGCGTGTCTGAAGTATTAAGTTTAAATCAGTATATTAAAGTATGTGGCGTATTTAAGTAGTACTTACAACCTGCAAAAGTAGCAGGTACTGCCAGTACATAAAATCCTAAAGGATGATAAATAACAAATGCCTTTTACTTAGCATGGTAAGCATTCAGTGTGTTTTGGGGGGAAATGTTCAGAACTGCTGGTGTGCGGAAACCCACGCCGAGCTCTGCCTAGGCTGGTAAGAGAACACCAGTCTCACTTGAGTGCAACAAAGCCTATTTCAGATACGTATAAAATATTTACGAAGCCTGAATTTACAACACTGAAAATTATTACTTTAGGTTTTCAGGGAAGTCAAGTCCCATCTCCGACACCATTTGATATTACACATGCCAAATCCCTTGATGAAATACCTGCTTCGCCTCGTGCAGTGAGAGCAGAAAGCACCACAGAGAAATAAGAGAAGAGACTATCATAAACCAATTGTCTTAGCACAGAGAACAACAAGCCAAATGAATTAATGAGTTAGTTTAAGAACACAGTGTCAGGGTAGTAAAAATATCCTCTTTAGTGCTGTACTGAATAAAGGAAACAGCTGTCTAAATATTTGAGTTTTTCTGAAAAAACATTTCTATACTATGGTGAACAGCGAAGCTAATACTTTCACACACACTGAAGAAAAAAGAACTGACCAGAAGCAAAGGGAACCCTAATGGTGATGTTAGCCAATTAACAAAGCTATTTTCACTTGAGAAAAAAACTGCATGAGAAACTTCTGTAGGTATTCTGTCAAGGAAGGAAATGAAATTAAAACAGACTAGGCTAATGCAAGCTGCTAAATGAAGGAGTCGGTTCAAGTGAAACCAGCCTCGCTGCTGGCAAAGTGCACTGGAAGAGCTCATCGGAAGACCACTGTCATTTTATCATTTAATCTGCATCCCAACAACTGCCACAAAACAGATCTAGGGACTACCTGGGAAAGTCTTTACACTATTAATATTACTCTGAGCAAGAAGATGGACTTCCAACATAATCCTTAAACCAGCTGAAGAGGGAACCGCATCAAGCGTCAGATCCACAATGGAGATACAGAGACCCCAAAAAAGAGAAACTGTAGGGATTAAGACTAGTCTTCTTTTCATGCCAGAAGTCACAACGTCTAAATACCACCAGGTGCAGTTACCCAAAGAACAAGGTTTTCCAAATGAAATGCTCCCATCTCCTCAAGAAGCACCTGAATGAGGAATTAACAGCAGCAGCCTGGAAATTACACAGTGCTAAATTATAATAATCATCTCCTGTAAATCATCTGGAATGTGTGTCCCTTCTGTACATGACGTTTTAATTCGACTTCCCTGAGACTGATATAAATGGTCAATGGCCTCAGTGTTGAAAGCCAATGTTTTGGTTTTGTATGCTTTCACCTGACCAAAATAAAATAGTATAGAAAGGCATGAAGTTCGTGTTTGTAGCACTTTGAAAATCAGGCCCTTATAAAGTGACAAACTTAGATGAATATCAGCATTTCAAAATTTTAGCCTCTGCAAATTACGTAATCAGAGTTAAAAAGGCAGTTTGTTGTCTGAGTGAGTATAAGTATCGTCATTTCACTTTTACTCACTTTCCTCCACCCTCAAGAATAAAATCACTTCACAGAAGGCTCAGATTAATTTACAAAAATAAGCATTCTTCCCATTTGCAATAGCACCTAAGTTAAAGCTCAAAAGCCAGTCTCCAGTAAAACCCCGAACTAGAGCTCCACAACTTCTACAAAAACTGTTCATTTCCTTTCCCCTGAAATTGTCTCACCCCCCGCCTTTGTATGCAAGAGTTAAGACATTAATTTCAAAAATAGCAAGCATATTTAAAAAGCAAAAAAGTCATTAAGATCTGTAATCAGGATTTTTATTTTTCCCATGATGTTCAAGCATAACTAATTCTTTAATCTACCGCTCTGTTGTTTAAGGCCAGTGGGGGGTGGGGAAAAAAAAGAAAGAAAGGAAAAAAAAAAAATCCCCTCTTATTCATCAGTGCAAGCAGCTCCTACTACAAGTCACAGCAAAAGGCAAGTAAACAATTTATCTGAGTCCAGTGCTCCGTGCAGCTGGATAGATCCGGACAGGAAAAGAAAAACGTTTTGACTCTAGCTACCACCTAATAATTCTCCAAACACACTAGTTAACATAGTCCGGCTGGCTCAAAATCAGAAGTTGTCCTGCCAAACACAGAGCAAAGGAAAGACTGCTTTTCCCTGTACCACAGCTACAGGGCTGGAGAACGTGCCCGAGACTCAGGTAGGTCAGCGCTGCAGAGACTCCCAAGCCACTTCTGAACGCGTTAGCTCAGGTACAAGAACCAATTTAGCCCTTGTAGCACCGAGTTTCTTGTAGGCAAATCTACCCGGCTGAGAAGCTAACCCTGCGTTGACTCAGACGTGTATGCTACAGGCTGCTCTGTTATTTTACCTGCTTCTGAGCCTGCTAAACTAAAGGCTTCTTGCAAATCCGAGACTTGTTTTAAAGTCGCGAGCTAATCCTCATATATTCATTTTCCTACCTTTGAAATGCACCTTTAGATAAAACTGAAAAACATCCAAGAAATAATCACTTGGCACTATTTAAAGAACATGAAAACTATCCAATTAAAGCATTCACACACACACAGAGGGAATCCAGAAGTACATGCTGTACTTTGCAGAAATAAAAAGGGAAGCAATAAAACTACCACTCGCTACAGAACGTCAATTCACTGCATAGTTGCATGCAGCTTTACCAAAGCTAAAAAGACAACACAAATCCCAACAACCTGAAATCCCAAGACTAAAGAATCTGGATAACTAGAAAGAAATAAAGAAGCCTATTTTTTCAAGACAAGATTGACCTCAATAAGTGTAGAGCTAAGTATGCATCACATTAGTTTATCAAACACAGTTCAGAGGGTACTGGAGAGAAAAGTGAACATAATCTTTGTATGTAAGAGTGTAAGTAAACGTTAACAACATCTTAAAAGCAATATTACTAGTGTTAATACTAGGTAGGTGGAAGATGCTGTCCTGAAAGAAGCTGGTGTACAGAGAAAAGAAACTAAATGAGACAGATGTAAGGTTTCAGGCTCAATCAATTGCAAACAGTCTTGAATTACACACAGAGCTGATCATTTTAACAGTGAATGACAGAAAACCAGAACTCAAAAAATAGCCCCCAGCAATCACCTAAGCCTGTTCTTCCCAACTTGTGAGGTGTAACTCACTGTTGAAACCCTGCAGAAAACAAGTGAGGCATGAAGACCCTTCCCCACTCCAAGAACCACGTACTATAATGAGACAAGGATTTTTCATAGGAAAAATTGGATATGGACTAGCTGAGAAGCCCTGACTAATACCAATCCCTGCCTCCAGGACAGACTCTGGCATCTTTAGGCCATGTCTACCACACACAGCATAATTTCTCTGCAGAAGCATCCCAGGCAGCTACATGAAAAGAACCAGATATCCCTGGCTACGTCAGCACAGCTCTAAGGCTGAGCTGACAGGCTCTCAACAGGGTTAACTTGCTGCTCTGTTGCTGTCGGAGTCCAACTACTATCTCCTTTCCTATGCAGTACACCACGGCTAGAGGACTGAGGGGGTTACCTACTTAGGGCAGCTTTTATTTGTGCATCTTTGCAATGGTGTCAATGTCTCATCCATCTCCTGTAAGTCTCTGGAGAATTTCTTTCACCCCTTAAAACATGTTCAGTACTGGAATATTTCCATCCTGTATAATCTAAAGCTCCACCACTGCAAATTAAAATAATTTATTTTAGCCTCAGCAGAAATGAAGAACAGTTGTTCTCTATCTTCTTTACAGCGTCTTTTCATATCATTGAAGATTTAGGTATTCCCCAATCTTTCTGCTTTCTAGGCTAAAGAAACTCAAAGCCTTCAGATTTTCCCGAAAGGCTGAGTTTTTCAAACCTCATGTCCTAGCCCTGTTGGTGCCATTGAGACCCTGTCCCCTTTATCTACCACATCCTTCTTCAACAGGAAGTCTGAAACAGAGGCTAAAAGCACGGTGCTAAGCACAGAAGAATAATTACCTCCTCTGCTATTTATCTGACATGTTTCATCACCTACACAGCCCTAATGAAATCTCAGTGTTATGCACACAACCCCTGATAAATTCAGTTTGCGATCCACTGCGATTCCTGGCTCCTACCTGGCCAGCATGCTGCCTAGCCCATTTATGTTTGTGCATTTGATTTCTCCTAAGTGTAACACTTTACAGTTGTCTTTATTAAATTTCACCCCATTGATTTCAGACCGTTTTTCCAATTCATCATCTGAAATTCTAAACCTGTCCTCCTAACTGTTTATAATCCTTTCCCACTTTGTCTTCCAAAAATGCTCAAATTATCCTCTTCGACAGTACCAAATGGATGATAAATAATGAGAATATCGACTAGTAAACAACTTAAGCCAGCCTCCTCCAGGAATTAACTTAATAGTCTGACAGCAAACAACAGAGCCTAGCTCAATATTTCGGTCTAATTTCTGAGTGGACTGCAGCGTTGCCTGTCATCATCCAGGCAATGGAGAGAAATAATTTCTTCAGCATCTGCTTTAACCAAGCTAATCTCATCTCGTCACTGTGAATGCTTCTTTCCTCACCAAGTTTGTTGACAGACTTTTAAATGCTAACATTTATTTTGGTGGTCAGAGTTTGAATAAGGCCTATTTTTACATGCATATACCTATTTACTGTCCTAAAAAAACATTCTCGTTGCCAATAGTATGTAATTAAGCAGGAACCAAAAAGATACCTGGAAAAGAAGTCACTATTTAGGAATGGAACTAACTATATGAGCTGCAGACTCCTTGCCAAGTTTTCAGATGTAAGGCAACTCCCTCGAAACCACGTGCTCCCCTAAATGGGGAAAAACAAAACAAAACAAAAACCACCCAACCTTCCCAAGCACATAAAAGACACAGGTAATAAAACTGTGCTAAATGATCCATGTACTTCAAATAAAGCAGGAACACATCTGTGTAGATTAGAAGACTATTCACTTGACTGTGGAGCTATTTCATGTTTGCAAAGTTATAGAAAAAAAACAACTTACTGTTTAAGTCCCAAAATAGCAACTACTCTTCAGCCTGAACACCATGCAAGCTTTGTAAACAGAGATGAAAATAATTTTATTTAATTAAAGACCTACCTCTTCAATTGGAATCACTGAACTTTAGAGAAAAATCTATATAAACAAACTGCAGTTTAATCTATCAAAATTCTGTAGCGTCAGCAGTCTACTGTAACATTATACAGATCACGTCAGTAGGACAAGTGCCAGCCTTTTCAGGAGCTACACATATCTTCCTGTTGCTCTGTTCCGCACAGGAACGCTCAGCTCTTCTTTCCAATGCCCATTATCGGTATCATTTCTTAACCCTACAACCCCCTAGATTTGCTTCTGGGTTTAAAACAAGAAGATGATGAATAATACCCCTTCCCGTAGCTCAACACATTACCTAGAAAGCCCCCCACACCCTTCATTTCCTGCATGGGATGCACTTGGGCGCCTCTTCTTCAACGAGGAGAGCTCGTGAGGAAGCCCAGCTGCAAGTGCCTTCTGTAGCCCACCCAGGGTCCAGCACACCCAGCCAGGGCAAGGCTGCACAGCACCCAGGCACCCTGCTAAACGCCACTCACAAGCTTCCTTGTGTTGGAAAATACAATGGAAGAGAGCCTGGGAAAGGGGAAAAGATGCTAGACATCATCTCTCATCCTGAGATGGAGTCATGGTGTAACTGGGACATGTATGTGGGCCTGGGAAACTGCCTTGATCCCACCGCTTTGGAGGAGTCCCAGCACAATTCATCTCCTCCTTCTACCTCACCACTAGACCTTCTCTGTAGTTTTGGAGACTGCTTAACTGCTACATTCCTAATAGAAAACATCAACTTACAAGTGCGGTGCTTTTGACAGCTTTTATACAGTGTAGCTATTTTGCAGTTTGAAGGAAAGCTTTGCATCTTTTTTCCTGTTTCATGCAAGACTGACCAAGGGAGAATAGTAATATATCTGTTACATTCTAAAAGGAGGGATACATTTATAAACTAAATCCTACTCCCTAGGGTAGCAATTAAAACCTTGTTGTTTATTCATAAAAAAAGAGAAATGTACATTTCCCACACTCAGTTCATACATTTTTTTTTTTCTAGAAATTAAATACCAAAAAGTACAAGGACCACCTACTACTAACTAACTAACTTACAGGAAATGAAGTATGCATGACCTTAAGTGAAGTAAAATAAAGCAGTATTTGATAATTCACAATATATTGTATCATAACGAAAGTAAGCTGCTTCATGAACGCACTCAGGATTTCAGATGTAGAACTAATAGGCACAGTCATACAAGTTGGCAAATTTGCTTCAAAAGGATGTTTTAGGTCATGTGAATCTTGCCACTGCCAAATTAAGTTAAACACAAAGTAATGATAAAACAGGAAACACATGAATACAGTCTTCCTTTTCAATGGTTTCTATTTCTTATCGCTTTGCTTCTGTTTAACGAGGTTTGCAAGTCCACTTGTAAAAAAGAAAAAAAATATCTAACAATAGCATGCTTCCAGTTGAAATAATTTTTCTACTCTCCGTTTTCAGGAACTTCATTTTAATTCTTAACAAGTAGCCATCTCAGCAATCACAAAAAATTGCAAGAGCACTGCTTCTTCTTCTTCTTCTTGTCAACCACTAGTCAGAGTTGCATGAATTATTCAGGTTTTATTGAGCACAGTAAAGGTGAGATCTGATATTTATGCAGACTGAACAACAAAAGAGCCATCCCAAAAGAAATGCAAACCCCACCTTTTGGATCAAGCCAAGTTTTTCATCCATTACATGCTTCGTGCCAAGGCTCCCTCGGGCTGTCACTATCGGAGCCTGGTCTTTACAGCCCAATTGTGAAATGCACATAGTAAAAACTTATCGAGCAGAAAGGTTTCACAAAGCCGAAACTAATAATACCCAAAACTGCTCTGAGAGCACGTTAGCATCTGCATTAATCTGAGAGGCTGAAAGACAAAACATTCAGCAGATCAGGTAACTGCAAACATCCTCAAGAGCAGTAAGAGCCTTCTGCTGTGCTGCCAGCAGAGCCACACGCTGCTGTCGCCATCCTACTCCCTCCCCTGCGGGGTACAGCCTTCAGCTTGACACCTCCTGGCATGAATACCGAAGGCAAAACACACCTACCTTACTGGCACCACTGGTGACCAGTATGCTACGTTACACTGCGTGTGAGCACCAACTCCCCCTCCCTTACTTTTGCTTCCATACCATAACTCAAGCCGCATAGCCGCAGCTCGAGAAGACGTGGGGCTGTGTACCAAGAGACATGGTCTAGTTTCAACTCTGTGACCTGGGCAAATATCTCCACATTTAAAAGAAAAATGAGCGAGGAAATCTACTGAGGCACCATCCACAGCCAGGTGTGGGAAAAGCCTCTGCCCAGCCTTCTGACCAGAGCACACCCCGCTCTCCAGAGAAGGGTGGGAGATGCCTGGGAGCAGCTCGACAGCCGCTGCGCCATCCCTGGGGGAGCCTCCCACCCCACTGTGGGACTGGCAGGGAGCGCCGGGACGCAGAGGAAAGCGGCCGCCATCCCGCACCTGCTGCGCATCCTCCAGCCCTTCAGGAGCTTTGCACTTTTCATGCTAGTCTGGAAGATTAAATATATTGTATATCTAGCTGATGGGATTAGCCTGGGATAAACATATTTGTTTCTGTTTTGCTGTTAGCACACCCCAATGGATCTTTAAACAATTAGATACAGAAATAAGTAAAAGACTAAGACAGGTATTTTATCCATCAGATTCACGTCTTCTAAGCTGTAGCGGTAACTCTCTCATTGTCTTTATATACCATGTAAAAAAAAACCCACCTGACACGTTACCACAGAAAACCTAGCAGATTTTAAAATATACGAAATGTATTCATATGGCACCTGTAGACATACAAGTCCTATCATTATTTTTTCTGGACTTCAAAGGAAAGAGAGTCAGTGACTAAAAACAGAGACTATGAGAAGTATTCCTGGCATTGTAATTCCAGTAGAAAACAGTGCTTTGGTCAGCTGTTTTGTGAATAGCTAAATATTTTCATTTTTGGTTCTTCCACTTATGAGTCCTATAGTTTCCCTTGCTATATTTTCAACATATGAACTACATAGACTCTATATTAAAAAAATGACGATTCTAATGAGGCACAAATCATCAGGCCTAATGTAACTTTTGTTCAGCCTGCATTATTTGGGTCCCAAAGAAGAGAGATGGACGTAAAAAACCTCAACCTGGAAGCCCAGGTCTACATTCTTCCACTCTTTAACCTCTAAGTCAGGATTGTTCAGGATTACAGAAGATTCCTACGAACAAAAGCACCAAATCCTTCAGCCCTCAATGAGCCAGAGAGCCTTCCCCAGGGGAGGTGGAAATCACCACAGAAGGTCAACAGGCAACAATCTGACCAGTGGCTCAGCTTTCTCCGCTACAAACAGAGAACAGCACTGGGATTTCCAAGGGGGTGAAACTCAGCTGACCATGGCCAGTGGCAGGGTTGCCACTAGTTTCTAAATATCAGTAAAAGAAGCATGTCTGGTTAATTAAATTTTGCAGCCCTTTGAGTGACACTAGAGGCACTGCAGCTGCTTGTCTCAAGACATCAGATTAAAAAAAAAACAAAACAAACAAAAAAAACCCCCACAAAACACCACACCCCATAAACCCTCATATGCCCCCACCCACAAATATGGGTTTGGATCTATTTCCAGAGGCCTCATTCTCACTGCTGCATTCATAAACAATAAGGATTGGGTTTAAAAGTCACAAGATCCTATCCTCTGCACACAGCTAGAGAAAAGTTCTGTGAGAACGACACTGGTAAGGAGATTTGCAAGGAAGCTTCCCTACCCAGGGACAAATGTTCCTGTGCAAGCGCAGCTCTGCATCATTTCAGGACTTTCCAGCACAGGGGAGAGATTTCTGCATGAATACAGAAGATATAGAAAGTTGGATTTGAAAGGTAAATCTAGATTATAGCAAGCCTACTTACTCCTTTACTGATTTTAGAAAATGATTATGACTCTTTCTTACACTTCATCTTTGGAGACTATCATAGTTCATATACTGTGTTTGGTCATTTAAAAAGCTGAAATGTTCAACCCAAAGAAACCTTTTAAAGAAGTTAAGGGACAAGCATATCCATAGCTATACTTTATGACCTCCAGATGTGATCTCAGATGCTCTACAAAACAGTCTTACGATTCTTCACTTTAGAATAGATATTTAACAGTGACTTTAGTTAGTTATTTAGTCAGTCAATTAGTTATTGTGACTTTTGCCTTGCATCACAGATGAAACTGATGTAAGTTTTAGCAATCAGCTAATGAGCTTTTTCATGTTGGAAAGGAAAAAGGAGGATCAGAAGACTCTTAGCTTCTCTTTTCTTTCCCTTTCTTTCCCCTCTTTTTCTATTCCATTTTAAACTGGCGTAGAGGCTTTGAAGAATCCTACACCATACAGAGGATCACAGGCCCTTCCTACCCTTAGGTGAGAAGTCCCTTGACCTGCATTATGTTACGGGGATCATGGCAACAGCACCAGAAATGCTGAAGCTGTTCTGTCTGGATGGTGGGTGACTACAGAAGGAAGCAGGGCACCAGCAGCATCTCGTCCTCTCACATGGAGGTCAACAGCATCCTTGGCAAGCAGAGGTGACAGGTATTGAGTCATTCAGAAACCCTGGGCAGTCACCCTCCATCCCCTCCAGAAGGCTAGGTGGCAGCAGAATTTGTTTAAAACATACTTTTTTTACAAATTATAAAATCAAAAGGATTTCACAGGTCAAACAAAGCAAGAGAAAATAGATTTCAGAGATGTTCCTAGTGTTTTATACCACAAAGGTAAAGCAAGAGGATGACAAAGTTTAAGAACAACTGTAACTTTTATATTAATCAGCAAGACATCGTGAGCTGAACAAGACCTGGCAACACCATCAAAAATACATCATTAAGTTACTGAACAAGCGCTCTGTACTTGGCTTCAGGCAAGACCCTAAGAAAACAGGTCGTCATCTAGCCTTTGCAAGAAAATGTCAAGGGTTGTACCTCCCTCACAGCCAAGACACCATGCCTCTTCATTATCCTTTCAGCTGACCATGGAGCAGCAAATGAGATGTCAGCAGGAAAAAGCCTTTTCATCCATCCCCGCTTCTACAAAATGACAAAGTAACAAACTCCAGCCTCTTGCAGATGTTTGCAAAAGCATTACGCTTAAATTGTTCTTCTAATCATTCTGAGGGGATGCTGAAACTTTTACAATTTCTGGTAACAACTTCTGTAAGACACCGGATTATATAATTCTGGGGAAAAAAAGTAACCTTTTAAGAAGAAAAAACTAAGGGAGAGGAATCTTGGTATTTCAATTTGAGTTTAAGTTAATTATTTAATTAGCCTGTCTCAAGACCACCCATACATGATTTTGTGATTTATTTGAGAACTTGCCATCACAGGCAAGTAAACTCTGGCTGGCCTCTTGAACTGATTTAAAATTGAATACTTTATTTTCATAGAACTTAGTCAAGATCATTTACCACTAGCCATTTAGAGAAACTGTTTAGGTTAATAGAGATAAGGCAAGCAGTATTTACCCGTCCCTTAAGTGAATTTCCTCAGCCCTCTATAAACTGTTTTGCTTATCTGATACATTAAGACAGGACTGACTGCCAATGCGTGCACCGCAGCCGACTCACGTGCTACGCATTATAAGGAACTGGCTCTTCGGCCATACTGCAAACCAGCATTAGCGAATAACCAAAAAAAAAAAACACTTTAATAAATAAAAAAAAACAAACTTTAATAAGCTTGTCGCCCTTCCCTGAAGAGGCTTTCTTGCAAGAAGCACGGGTGAGACGCCATCCTACCTAGCAACTGCTCTGCAGGCTCAGCAGCCAGACCACTGCTTCTTGCACAGAGATCCATCCACCCGATAGCTTTCATTGGCTATTACATTAGTTGAATTAAAGGCAAAACATAGTCTCCACACAGCTAAAGCAAATACTTTAACTTTATTAGACAAGACTGAAGAGAGTGGTCCGTTTCTACCCATGGCCAGTCCAGTACATAGAGGCTTAGGAATACAGCTCTGGTACGAAATACTGGAAATCTTCTATATGACGAGGAGTGATTTAGGCAAATATCCACAAATATCCCCTTCAGCTTGCTTTCAGCTGATTGTGAGTTTAGATGGCAAGTCAGTTTATGTATAAAAATAACCTTAATTTAAAAGCAATGTATATACAGGAAATCCCATCCTAGAACTATACAACCTGCCTTTTTTACTTTTGTCTACAAATGTCCCCAGAAGCACAATACTCCTGACAGCCCACCTGAGCTAGAACACTGTAATAAGAATATAATTTGTTCCTCTTTTGTAATGACCAAAATGAAAGCAGCCTCCCACGTAATATTTGATCTGACCTTCTGTATGTGCTAGAATTAGGGATTTTTCCAAAAGCCTTCTGGCACCAGATCTCAAAGAATGCCAACCTGTCAACACACTTTGTTTTCATTGTCTTTCAGATCATGTCACAAATCAACACACTGCAGTTAAAAAGAAAGAGGGGGGGGGGGGAAGAGGCAAGGGACAAAAGTGGAAGGAAAGATAAAATGGGACAGGGTTTCTTCCCTGGACAACGACAGCCCCCCTGCAAGCCAGCATCTCTAACCCACAGAACGAGCTGTTCTGCAAACAGACAGGATGAATCTTCATGGTCCTTCTTTTCATTAAACACACAAGTCACAAGCCATTATGAATAGCAATGTCAATTTTTGCTTGAATCGCAAAAACGCTTTTTTTAATTGTTGCCACCCGCTCAAGGTAAAAACATCAAAAATTATTTCTTAGTTGCCCTCCCTAATGCTGTAAATTTATTATGCTTTCAATTTGTAACAACGCTTTCTTCCTCTGAGAAGCTGAGAGCAATATATTCTCTATGCACAGCTCTTCTACGAATTTCACATAGATTTTCTTGGGGGAGAAAAATCACCACAGGAGATTCAGATTTTATAGAATAATCACTTTGCCTTAGGAAAGTATGTATCAGAGAAAATAAGACCTTTTCTTTCCGAAATTTTAAGAGGTTTTTCAGAGGGTATTTGTCTTAATTAGTCATTGCTATATAAAAACAAAGTACTGCAAACTATACTGGGATCCAACCAGTTTTCAAAGGTCATGACAATCTGTATTTGGCTGAGTGCCCAAGAACATCCTCAAGGTCTGAGGATATACCAGAGTGATGCACATGCTGTTTCAAGATACAGCAAAGCCTTTGGAAAGTTGAGTGACTGCACACCCGAGTTGCTGTCCAAATGAGACATTTTGGCCTTTCACATTTACTTCCCAGTGCCAGAGAAACTCTGGATTTTGATGAAGTTAGATTGGAGAGAGGAATCAAAAACAAAAGGCGCTGTGAAAGCAACGGCCTCTTAGTATAGACTGTAAACCTTTAAATATTGTGCTGCGAGCAGCTCAGCTACTTTCCATCCATAACAACTCAAGTAAAGTTATTAAAAGGTAGGAAATATTCCAGTTAAAAAATGAGAGGGAAAGAAGATGTGACCGCTCTGGAGAGGACAGAGAAGAGATTTGCTACTGAAAACACAAGGACAACCGACTGTGTTTAGAGTCCAGGCTTCACAGTAACGATTCATATTCTCATTTAAAGATGAATCCTTGTTTTTGGCCTGGAATCCCAGTTGTGCAGAGAGGGATCATGTACCTGGGAGGGAGGGGGGAGGCAGGGAATATACATGCTCTAACTTAAACAAAAGGCAAAGCAGTACAAGGAGAACACAGCCATGTATGCCAGAACAAACGCTTTCATCACACAGGTAGCACTATTTTGAGAGCAATATTGATATAACAGATTGGGGCACTGGATTCCAAATCAGGAGACTAAAATGCCGTTCCTGACTCTGATGCTGGCTTCCTGCAAGACCATGGGAAAGTCACTGGGCAGCTGTGAACTCCGAGAGGCAAGTTAAGTTCTTCTCTGCGTCTCAAAGAATAGAAAAAAAACCCACAGCTTGCATGTTAACAAGAGTACCAGCACAGCGAAATACCATTTTTATTGTCATTTACTTTGGTGTGTAATGTCATGCAACAAACTCCAGTAACTCACAGCACATCTCCAGAGAGAAAATTTGCTGTGTATCTCAGCACATGTGTTAACTCCCACCAGGGCCACCTGATCCGTTTCTCCTTTCAGTAAATCGCATTGAGAACAGAAGGAGGATGCTAACATGCAACAGTAACCGGGGAGGGGGGAAGTAACCAAGAAGGAAGCCCCTTCTTGGCCTGGGCTCAAGTGAAAACCGTCAGGAAAGAAAATAATTTGGTAGAGAACAAAATATTGTATTGCCCCTGCTTTCCACTCTTCCCCCTTTCTGCAGATTATCCCTCCCTGCAGTGCTTTTGCTAATGTCATGATGCCCCCCCCCAATAAAACTCTCCAACACCTGAAAACCTGAATAATAGTCCACAGACAGATGTGAAGATGTTGATAACAGTCATTTAAATTTATAATATAGTTGTGGGTTTTTTTTAAACACAAGTCAAAATAATGAAAGGCTAGACGGGCAAGGTGAACCTTAGTTACACTTCCCATGAGTCCATAACCATTAACTGCATGGGGATCAAACAAATGAGAGACCAATAACTAAATGGTCTGAGTGAAGTTATGCCCAAGATAGGTTTGTAACACCTGGGTGGGTTTTGGGGGGTGCTTTTTGGTTTTGTATTTTGTTTTAAGGCTTTGTATTTTGTTTTAAGCCTTAAAAAAAAAAACCCAAACAATTTCTGGTAGATTTATTGCAAGAAAAATAGAAGTCCGTATTGGATTACATTCTGCACAAGAGGAAATTAAAGGTGATTCATGACAAATCTTCCTGGCTGTTTTACAAGGCATAAGAGTGAACAAAACCAAAAGGGAAGCAAAAGGAATACGACTGACCTCACTGCGCTTTCCTCCTGGGAGGACTAGTGGGCTTGCTTCCACTATTCTTTAAGAAAACCTTGAGGTAGTTTATGTACATCAACATACAAAGACAGCCTTTGGGGGAGGAGACTGGACTCCTAAGAAAAGCCTGCAAAATGGAAAACTCTCAGACAGAGGTGAAAAAACACTGTTAAAACCTGTTAGGGAAGACAGGCTGCACAGGCCGGCAGTGCAGGCCAGGTGAGTCAGCCAGGCACGGACAGAGAAGCCCTCACAGCTCTGAAGGAAGACAAAAGCTACATGGCCACATAGGCGGGCATGATTTGTTTCTATCAATCTTTGTTTTCTTCACTTCTTGTTCTTACATCATCCTTCTGGCCAGAGAACCTGAACCCAATTAAACAACGACAATCAGCATCTGCAACGTGAGGTCTGAACTCTTCGTCTTTCCACAGAGAGAGGGGCAAGCAAAAAAAAAAAAAAAAAAAAAAAAAAAAAAAAAAAAAAAAAAAAAAAAAAAAAAAAAAAAAAAAAAAAAAAAAAAAAAAAAAAAAAAAAAAAAAAAAAAAAAAAAAAAAAAAAAAAAAAAAAAAAAAAAAAAAAAAAAAAAAAAAAAAAAAAAAAAAAAAAAAAAAAAAAAAAAAAAAAAAAAAAAAAAAAAAAAAAAAAAAAAAAAAAAAAAAAAAAAAAAAAAAAAAAAAAAAAAAAAAAAAAAAAAAAAAAAAAAAAAAAAAAAAAAAAAAAAAAAAAAAAAAAAAAAAAAAAAAAAAAAAAAAAAAAAAAAAAAAAAAAAAAAAAAAAAAAAAAAAAAAAAAAAAAAAAAAAAAAAAAAAAAAAAAAAAAAAAAAAAAAAAAAAAAAAAAAAAAAAAAAAAAAAAAAAAAAAAAAAAAAAAAAAAAAAAAAAAAAAAAAAAAAAAAAAAAAAAAAAAAAAAAAAAAAAAAAAAAAAAAAAAAAAAAAAAAAAAAAAAAAAAAAAAAAAAAAAAAAAAAAAAAAAAAAAAAAAAAAAAAAAAAAAAAAAAAAAAAAAAGAGAGAGAGAGAGAGCTTCACTTCGGTAGGAGTTACATCAAACCACCCAGATTTTAAACAGACAATAGATTGCATGAGAAAGGGAAAGGTCAAAGATAAATATGTCTTACAAAAGCACAGAGAGCATAAGATCTAGGACCACCCTTCATCCCAGTGGAAAAGGAGGGACTTTATTCTACAGTTTCAGCCTAGAAATAAAGCAAAATCCATATCCTCTTGCTGTGGGTATTTCCCTTGTGCCAGAGGAGCAAAACCACTTAAAAAAGCCTCATTTTGGAGCTCTGGGCTCCAGCATAAAAGATTCTATGAGATCCTCAGCAAGGAGCAATCCAAGAGGGAAGTTTCTTTGCCTGTCGCTGGGTGGGCATGTTCTTTTACGCTGCCTCCTCCTGGGCAGGCAACAGATGCCTGGCAATCCAGTTATAGGAGAACATCATCTATTAGTGCCACCAAATCCTCTCCAGTTTCATACCCTGGACTCAATCCAAGACATGCCCAGTTTAAAATATGAGTTTCAGTTAAATGAGTCTGTAGTCAGGGTTTAGAAGGTTTTCTGTGAACTTTGCCCGTCAGGCAGGAAATATTACGGCTGTAATAGTTTTGGACTACCTTATTATTTCCCGTTGGACTGACTATCAGGGTCTGCAACAAGAAGTATAAGTTGCTTCTACAAAGCACTGGCTTTTTCAACCAAGGACGGCGCCAACTGTTCACAGCTCTTGCGCACAATAGAAAAGAAACGTATCGGACTGCCAAGTCTTGCACTGAAACTCCTCCACATCTCGTACCTACTGAAAGTAACACAGGCGGGCAGTTATTCGCAGGTTGGTCCCAGCCATTTGAGGTGGCCTGCTAAATACAGAAGCCTTTCCAGCAAATCCTTTCCAGGATTTACCCCCCTGCTGCTCAGTTCCATTCACTGGATCCATGAAAAGGTTTGAGTCTTTTGACAGACAACCCCCTGATACGTAATTTGGCAGCTTCAGTAGACACTTAAGAGTTTGGTTTTGGCCTGTGAAAAGCTTCAAACTTTGCACAATTGCTCCTTTCTCCTGCTCATTTCACTAGGATATTTTATAAGTGTCTTCATGGCAAACCTCAGACGGGAGATAAAGAAGTTTGTATTTTATTCATTTTTGCAAAACACCTTAGGTTAAAAAACAAAACACAAGAATAGGCGACAAACCAGGACATAAACTTGAAAGGCAAAAAATATATAAGGCAGCTATGGGGTGTGTGTATATAAGAAGTTTTACGGTAATCACAGTATTGTAAATATTTCAAGTACCCTGATTACAGAAGTTGACGACATGCATTCCAGTCATCACAATTTTCTCGGTATAGAAGAAGGGTATGACATTAGACAGGCCATATTAACACAGGTTTTATAGCAGACAGGTCACCAAAGCAAGAAAACATCCTCTTTTTCATGAAGAGTCCAAATTTGCATACAAAGAAGAAGAAAAAAAAAAGGTCATGTACAGATGCATAATTTTTGTTTGTTGATTTTTTTTTTTTTTTAAAGAATCAAAAGGCATTCATTTGGGTTAACTCAGGAACAAATTCATTCATTTTCAGTAAGATTTAGCAACCTGGGACCTAAGACTTTTCTGAGGTGAAAAAAGGCAAGAGTTTTCTAAAGCATCAAAATCTAACCAGTACATAGCACAAAATATTAACGCTACTGCCTCTGCAAGACCTACCTGGCCACACAGCTACCCACAGTTATTTCCCCATCTAAACGGGAAGTTAAAGGCTGAAAAGGGAATTGGTGGGGTTTCAAGTAGAAAGCTTTTAACACTTACCTTTCCCTTATACACTGGTTCTGGTTCAAATACCACCTCTTCTGCTGCAATGCCAGTGAACCAGAAATGGGTACACATACACGGACTAGGAATGCTGTTCTATCAGAAAGAAACTAGTGGCATGCCCGGTATTTACCATTCAATAGCAAATATCCAAAATTTTTCTACTTCCAGTTCTGAAGTAAAGGTTGGAAGTACCTGTTGATCTCAGTAAGAGGCTTGCAGGTTACTACAGCCCTGCCACGTACAAACACATCACCTATACAGACCTGTTTTCTTTCTTGAGAAACCAGCCCCTCGACAGAGACTTCTACAGTGCAACAGATACACAAACATGAATAACTAACTAACTATCCTTTTTGGTCCATTTATCATACTCAGCACTCCTCACTAGTGAAGGTTAATACCAAATGAGAAGATTTCTCCCTTGAATTACTTAAATGTAAAGTTTACGCTAAATAGCACAATTCCCAAGTAGAACGTTCCAGGGCCAGCTAGTACAAAAGTCACTTTCTTCTTTAATTCAAAAATGCAAAAGCAGGGCCTCCCAGGTTTGTAGAAAATATTTACATTTTTAATAGTATGGCAGCAAAGCAGATGGAAGGCATAAGGATAAGCTTCATACAGGTGCTGATGCAGAAAAGGAAAGGTAATTCAAACTCCCCTTGTGTTTTACCCTAGCTCCAAGCAGCATCCTTTCTGACTGCCGTTGTGTACCGCACCAGTAATAAATTCAGCCTGTTACTTTCTCAGCCTCCTACAGCATGGAAAGTTTCAGGGCTAACCCAGCCTGCTCCTCCCTGGGTCCCTAATACCCTGAAACTTTCAGAAGACTCACCTTACAATGATCTACAAATAATCTACAAAACTTGGCAGATACTCATCAAGAAATATGATTTTGCAGGTCCAGAAATTGAAGAAGAAAAAGCATGGCTTTCAACGAGGACTCCAGCAATGAAATGGTTGCCATGTATTATTCCCATCTTTATGGACCACTGTTTATAAATGCTCTCTTAAGGCTTTTTAAAAAAGGTAGCTTTTCTGAAAGACTGATGCTCAGGAGGGAAGGGGAACACCAAAGGAATGGTTTCACCAAAATAATCCATGGTACTAGATTAATATAAACTGAGGCAAAGGTAATTCACTCTGTAGTTAAAATAGAGTTGTGAAAGGATTTTGTAGCATTCTCTGGCTAGGCAGGCCATCTGATCTCACTGACTCTTCAAGTTCACTGAGCTGCTCTGCACATTAGAAAAAGTATTATTGCTGCCATCAGTTATCTCTGAAGAAAGATAAAACCTGCATTTCTGAAGCCAAAAATGTTTCTGCTAAACCTTTAGGGAGGCCATTAAAATTATGGCCCTGCACCAAGGCACGGGAACAATCCACTGCCCTCACACAGCCCGTTTTTTCCTGGGAATCATGATAGAACCAGGGTTTAGTTTTGCCAGTTTTGTTATATTAAGACTTCAGGCAAAAATTTTAGAAGCCTTACGAAACCATGGTAATTTGTGAATATTTGCTGATAAAATTATTTATTAGAAGCAGCTTGCATCATTGGTTCAGATGAAACATGGCACAAACTGAAGTCAGCTTTTAATCTTGCCCAATATATCAGAGCATCAGGAGACAGTAGATTCTCAACAACAAATCCCAGCATCACATATCTTCCCTCATAAATAAGGACATATTTTAACAGCTGTACAATAACTTTTCCTCCATGGTCACTCTCAAGAAGTTTTTCATTAATATAATCCATAGAAACAATTTGCTCTGGTGACTTATTTGTGACTATGACAGGTGCCCACTGTGCTAAAAAGCCTTCTCTCTGCATGGCCTGTATCTGAGCAGGAGATGATGGTGTAACCATCAGAGCCACTTAGGAAGAAATGCCCTGCAGCAAGGCCAGAAGAGATATTCCTGGAATAGCCATTCATGCCTCAGGTAGGTGAACATATGCTATTTACAGCACCTGCAGGTTGTTGGGCTTTCTCATTTGCTCTTCATTTCCATCTATTCAAAGCACCTTTTCTTCAGCTCCTTTGGTGTGTTTTGTTGCCAGGAACATCCTTCCAGGTCATGATATTTATGTTCATCCTGTCTTTTTCTTTCCTTTTAAGTAAGGCAACTCTTCAACAGTCTACTTGCCTTTTTGCAACCAGAAGTTCTCCAGAACAAGGGATCTTTTGACATACACTTTTCTAATTATAAATAATTAGGCCAAAGATTTATTAGCTGCACTAGCAAGACCTCTTCCCAGTTGTTGTTCAGCATGTTGCAAAGACGGTAAATGCACTGAAACTTCTTTCATAGAGATGCATGTTGCCCCAGGTTTTTATTATACAGTATGATCTATATGAGCACCGAGGAAATTCACATTTTAATATCTGTCTATCATTTTCCTCAAATGTATCTAGTCAACTGAGCAATCCCAGAAGCTGCATTTTCACTACAAGAAAAAAAAATTATCTCCATTATCCAGATTAATTATCCATGAAGGTGATCCCACCTAGAGAACTTGCTCAAAACTTCTAGTGTGGTAGCTCTACTAACTTTTCTGAAGCAGTCAGCATACTTTTTTCACACTCAAACTCTTCCAAATGCTTATTTTCATTCCCTGTCACCCACATCAAGACATTCCCTTATCACAGGTTTGATTTTACTTTTACACATGCAATATTCAGGTATTTCCTAGTCAGCTTTACATGGCAATGTGCATCTTCAGAGGGAAATAAAAAAGCATGAGAAGCAGCAAAGAAAAAAATATGCCAGAGAGTATTAGAGCTGAAAGACAATTGCCATCACCCTCAGTTTTAATCATCATGCCACTATGGAAAAATCAGATGAACCAAAGACTAGTAAAAGATAACCACTTCCTTCCAGTAATTAGAAAATGGACCTTTCTGATGGTCACGTCAGCAGCGTTAGTAATAACTATGAAAGATTTATATAAAAGCTTTTTCAATTTTTCTTACAGTTGCCCAAAGCAAAGTACAGTGGGCATACTATCTGTCCCTGCTTTCAAAGTACACCAAACTCTGGAGCTATACATGCTCAGGAGATTCTGAAACTTGTCAAGAGTGATCTGTGCAAATGTTTTGCCAGCAACCCTACCAGCTACATATGGATGCGTCAATTAAAAAAAAAAAAATACATATTTTCCCAATGCAACATATCTTGCTGCTATTTCAAAATAAGTATTCGTATGGTGGATCCTCATAATCACACAAAGCATTTTTCCTGTAGAATACCTCATTAGCAGACATAACCTTTCATTTTTAAAGGAAGATTTCTGTATTTCATGTTTGGTCAAAAGGTCTATGAATTGATAAACAGCGTTTTAATTATCCATTTAAAAGAGTTCAGTAAAAGATGATCACAGAATGGTTGAGGTTGGAAGGGAACCTCCGGAGGTCATCTGGTCCAACACCCCTGCTCAAGGAGGGCCACCTAAAGCCAGCTGCCCAGGGCCATATCCAGACAGCTTTTGAATGTCTCCACAGATAGAGACTCCACAACCTCCCAGGGCAACCTGTGCCAGTGTTTGAAAACCAGAAAATTCACTTACTGTGAGAGCTGTCAATTTCTGCCCATTACCTCTTGTCCTGTCACTAGGCACTACTGAGGAGAGCCCAGCTCTCCCTTCTTCATTTCCTTCCACCAGGTATTTATGCACATGGATGAGATCCCCCTGAGCCTTGTCCTCTCCCAGCTGAATGGCCCCAGCTCTCTCAGCCTCTCCTCATATGAAAGATGCTCCAGTCCCACAGTCATCTTTGTGGCTTGAGGTTAATACCGTACAAAAAATTCACACACGTGGTAAATAGACAGTGATACAAGACTTGAGGTTAAAATAGACAGTATTTACACGTGATCTGCAGAGTAACTGCAGAGAGTCCAGCAAAGGGACACTAAGATGATTTAAGTGAGATTCAGAGCTCCAGGGAAGCAGCAGTACCTTGTTAAAAAGGATAAGTGTGTACTAAGATTAGCCTACGTTCTACAAACAATATCCTTCTTTATATGTATAAATTAACTTTTATTTACAATTCTCATACTGGGGAGGCCAGAACTGGACGCATAGGATACAAGACTTGAGGTTAAAATAGACAGTATTTACACGTGATCTGCAGAGTAACTGCAGAGAGTCCAGCAAAGGGACACTAAGATGATTTAAGTGAGATTCAGAGCTCCAGGGAAGCAGCAGTACCTTGTTAAAAAGGATAAGTGTGTACTAAGATTAGCCTACGTTCTACAAACAATATCCTTCTTTATATGTATAAATTAACTTTTATTTACAATTCTCATACTGGGGAGGCCAGAACTGGACGCATAGGATACAAGACTTGAGGTTAAAATAGACAGTATTTACACGTGATCTGCAGAGTAACTGCAGAGAGTCCAGCAAAGGGACACTAAGATGATTTAAGTGAGATTCAGAGCTCCAGGGAAGCAGCAGTACCTTGTTAAAAAGGATAAGTGTGTACTAAGATTAGCCTACGTTCTACAAACAATATCCTTCTTTATATGTATAAATTAACTTTTATTTACAATTCTCATACTGGGGAGGCCAGAACTGGACGCATAGGATACAAGACTTGAGGTTAAAATAGACAGTATTTACACGTGATCTGCAGAGTAACTGCAGAGAGTCCAGCAAAGGGACACTAAGCTGATTTAAGGGACTGAGGCAGCTCTCCTATGACCTCATATGAAAGATGCTCCAGTCCCACAGTCATCTTTGTGGCCTTGCACTGGACTCGTTCCAGTATGTCCATGTCTTTCTCATACTGGGGAGTCCAGAACTGGACGCAGCACTGCAGGTATGGCCTCACCAGTGCTGAGGAGAAGGGAAGGATCACCTCCCTCAACCTGCTGGCAACACT
>VYZW01053887.1:55822-69485 GCA_013401315.1 Balaeniceps rex | reverse complement strand
CATGGATGAGATCCCCCTGAGCCTTGTCCTCTCCCAGCTGAATGGCCCCAGCTCTCTCAGCCTCTCCTCATATGAAAGATGCTCCAGTCCCACAGTCATCTTTGTGGCCTTGCACTGGACTCGTTCCAGTATGTCCATGTCTTTCTCATACTGGGGAGTCCAGAACTGGACGCAGCACTGCAGGTATGGCCTCACCAGTGCTGAGGAGAAGGGAAGGATCACCTCCCTCAACCTGCTGGCAACACTCCTCCTAACGCAGCCCAGGAGGCTGTTGGCAGACTCTCTAAGATGACCTATACAAAACCTCTGTCTCTTTCAACTCCCACAAATCCAGGGGCAGGGCAGGCGGGAGTCTAATGCACATTCGGAAGCCATAGCAACTGGATTATAACCAAAACGGTATCTGCAGAGTAACTTTCTGACTGGCAGTACTAAGATTAGCCTAGGTTATACAAACAATATCCTACGGTGAAGTATTGTCTGTGACAATAGGATACAAGACTTGAGGTTAATACCGTACAAAAAATTCACACACATTTAAGACTTTCATTAATGACAGTGATATCCCTCATCTTTGATGTGGTAAATAGACAGTATTTACACGTGAGGTAGGTGTTGCCTGAGATTCAGAGCTCCAGGGAAGCAGCAGTACCTTGTTAAAAAGGATAAGTGTGTGCTACTCCCTAATGTGCAAGTTCTTTATATGTATAAATTAACTTTTATTTACAAACTGGAGAAACTGCAGAGAGTCCAGCAAAGGGACACTAAGATGATTTAAGGGACTGAGGCATCTCTCCTATGAGGAAAGGCTGAGAGAGCTGGGGCTGGACCAGATGACTTCCAGAGGTCCCTTCCCGCCTCAGCCATTCTGTGCTTCTGTGAAGTTGTCAGAGCTCATACTTTTTAGCTGTGAGTGATTGAGAAAGGGACCTTGACACATCATTCATAAAAATTAAGGATACACTATTTCTCCAGTGGAGTGGCGAGCAGCAGGTTAAATGATAAAGAAAAAAACCCATACCTGCTGAGGCAGACAACAGCCCAGAAGCTAAAACTAATCTCTCAACTGAAATGAATGCAGTTTCATCCCCTTTCATAGTACAAATATGTCTTTTTGAGTTCAATCCTCCTTTCTTCCCTCTACCAAAAGTAACCTCATCTCAGTATTCTCAAAAGATAGCATCTTAAAGTCATTTTCCCCTCCTTACTACTGATAGCATAAGGACAAACAGCTTAAAAGTTGTTACGGTTAACAGAAACTATAAGCATTTTATCTCAGGAAAGTTTTCTTAAAAAAGACACAGAAAGATCATTCACTGATAATCTAAACCAAACTTGGGGTTGTACACACAGAGTGTATGAGTAACTAAAAACTTCACCAACTGCCTTTGCGTGTTGATAGAGTCAAGCTCCCTTGTAGCCACCGCGTAGCTTCCCACCCTGCTGCACAGACACCTCCGAGATACTCACCTGAGCCAATATAACTCATTAGGCAAAGCAGGCTTAAAACAGCTCTCTGCTTTTGATTTCTAAACGAGATAGGATTCCCCAAGTAACGCTTTACTGCACTGAAAACACATACCCTTGCCCACAGTGTTCTTCATGTCTTCTTCCCAAACTCCCCGGCTGTATGCCCAATATACCTTGTTATGTCATCAGGCTCCCCTCGAGTGACCACAGACACCACCACCTGTGTGACACAGAACAGCAGGTCTCTCAGGGAAGAAAATAATGCTCCTACACAGATCTTCAGCATCTATGTACATCTTCAGTACTACCAGTGTGATTTTAATATTAAGACTAACTTATTTTTCTGGGGTAATGGAGTAAAACAGATTTTATTTAAATGAGAAAACTCATTTTTAAGGGGACACAAAAAAAATTATACATGAGAAAGTCTCCAACTTGTTTTTCCAATGATAAAAACAACCATACATATGCACACAGAAAACATTTTAGACTATACTTCTGAAGACGCAGCAACAGAACAGCAAACTATTTCTTGGGAAACCAGCCACCTACAGACAGACAAGTCCCTTCTCACTTGCTAAATGAGAGCATCGCAAAGGAGAAGTGCACTTTGCTCAGTGTTAAAATAAGAGCTAACGCTGTCCTGTCCTAAGCTGCGTAAGATCAGATATAACAAAGCAGTCTAAACCAAAGAGAAATCATGCACTGAAAAGGAAGGCCAAAACTATAAGTCCTAGGATGACGACTTGATTCACAGTTTACTCAAGTTAATGAAAAGACTCCAACTCCCGCAGATTTCAGCGGGTTATGAAACAGGTCCTGCAGAGGGAAATGTTCCAAGTCACAAACAGCAATGCTGTATTTTGATACCTAATTGCCACCACTGTCTATGAAGAAATCCCTGGTGTAAAATAGAGAACAAATACAATAATCTAGCTTTCTCATTTTAAAAATAGCATGAAAGGAACAATAAAAGAAAGTTATTGAAGAGAACTAGATTGTTCCCAGCTGTTATCATAAAATACTACAGCTGTTCATGTCATTGCAGCTAATGACCAGTTGCACTTTTTCAAAGATTGTAACACAGTATGACCATTGTAATCTACATCAAACCGAAACCAGGCAAGCGTCATGGAAAAAAAGACTAAAAAAATTATTTAAATTCTGTTTGATTTTTTTTTTTTTTTTTAAGATTTCTGTTCATGGGTTGTTTTTTGTGTTTGGGGGGATAGGAAAGGATTTTGTATGAATGGTTCTGCATTCAAATTGTCAATTATGTTAAACTGCTTAAAAAAAGAAGGTAAATAAAAGGTATTAAATTACTAAAATTGTCTTTTCCAGTAATAAAAGCAGAATTCAGCCAAGAAATCCCAAATTTGTTGTTGAAAAGAGGTGTGCTGAGTAAAACTATCTCAAGTCCAAAGTGGATGATGTAACATCTTTTCTCTGGAGCCAACAACAGGGTGGGCTTCCCCATCTAGAAGCTTTTAATTGTTTTGTTAACTGTACTATATGTGAATGTTTCATAAGGATTCAAATATACAACTGCAAGGAGGTGGTTAAAGTAGAAAAACCCCCACATATACAGATGCAGAAAGAATTTTCAGATAGAACTCTCTCTACTGGAGCATTACTCCTTGATAGAGGGAGAAAAAGCTAGCATGTATTCCCACAGAAAATCTCCACAGAACCTGGAACGTACTATTTCAAGTAATTTCACGTCATTTCTAGAGAAAATACAAGAGTATATGTTCCTCTCTAGCCATGTGCCTCTCCTTCAAAATCAACCACATAGAACTATAGACCAGAGAAAGGAGTCACAAGCTCCTACACGGCTTTTTTTTTTCCCCTCCCCTGTTGTGGTTTAACCCCAGCCAGCAACCAAGCACCACACAGCCGCTCGCTCACTCCCCCTGCCCCAGTGGGTAGGGGAGAGAATTGGAAGGGCAAAAGTAAGAAAACTTGCGTGTTGAGATAGAACAGTGTAATAATTGAAATAAAATGAAGTAAAATAGTAGCAGTAGTAATAATAATAATAATAATACACAAAGCAAGTGATGCACAATGCAACCGCTCACCATGCACCGACCGATGCCCAGCCAGCCCTGAGGCAGCGATCGCTGCCCCCCAGCCAACTCCCCCCAGTTTATATATATGACTGAGCATGACATCATATGGTATGGAATAGCCCTTTGGCCAGTTTGGGTCAGCTGTCCTGGCTGTGCCCCCTCCCGGTTTCTCGCTGGCAGGGCATGGGAAGCTGAAAAGTCCTTGACTGGTGTAAGCACTACCTAGCAGCAACTAAAACATCAGTGTGTTATCAACATTATTCTCATACTAAGGCCAAAACACAGCACTATGCCAGCTACTAGGAAGAAAATTAACTCTATCCCAACCGAAACCAGGACATCCCCCTAGTTACCAAAGAAATCACTGATTTATTAAGAAAAATACCATTCATTTTACCACTTCAGGAGAGAAAAAATACTTCCAGAGGAATTCCAAACACTTCAGAAAGACTACCACCTAATCATATACAGCATACACCCATCTTCACAGGAACCAGTCTGGGACTCAATAACAAGTAACAAATACAGCCACAGCAAAAGAACAATAAAAATGAAGCACCCCTACCTGAAGAAAGAGAGAAATAATTGTTAAACATGTACTTACAACCAAACACAGCAATGGAAAACATGTTAGAAGCTGAGCCTCTTTTTCTTCACTTTGGGCCATCTATCTAGACTGCAAAAGATTTCTTTCCAAATGATGGTTACTTCAAAACATGAACAACTCAGGAACTTTGCCTTATCCGGCCACACAATTACTGAGCTGTCACTATCAGCAAGTTAAAAAAAAAAAAAAAAAAGTGCAACCTACCTTCAAAGACACTCACAAAAGCTAAAATTAAAAATTAAAATCTAATCACACACTAAATTAGGCCAAAAACCTGTAGTTTGGATTCTATTAATTAAGCCTATTGAACAATGCCCAGAGTGAGTGTTAAAGACTGTCTGCAGCATCACATCTGCGTAACCCATTATTAACACATGTTATTTTCACCATTCCAATCAGAAGTTCAAAGTGCACTTCCTTTCTTGCGGCAACACTGTGCAGGCTTGATATTTTTGTATAATTAGCAAGTATCAGAGCCAACTTTATAGCAGAATTTGCTCCACAGCAGGTTAGTTATACTTTTTTGCTCCACTCCATCAGTTTTACATTGTGCAGCAGTCAGGACGACTCAGGGAAGGTATTTTGGCCGACATGAATCTGATGCCATAAAATGCCTAAGCTGCATGTGTCTAAAAGATGGGATGGAGAAAAAGAATATGGTGTAGGATACCGGCACTGTTATACCAATACCTGTCTCCATCAGTACATGTTTAATCCCACTACAGCACTTTTCAATTTTGAAAGCCCTGTAATGCATCAGACTTCAATTATTTTATTAAGCCATATATGCTTATCTGAAAGACGGAGAAATAGCTATTACTATTGGAAGATTTAATGCAACTATATTTTAGCATAGCTTTGCCTTTCTTTACCGCAAATATTTTGTACAATCTCTATGAAGACTAGGTTCTGCACCTTTTATGCTTGGAGTTTAAGGTGGGGGATTTAAAGTTGACTCACCTGTCGTGAACTTCAGGGGTTTTTTCAAGCAAGTATTACCAGCTTCCCCAAATCTTCCCCTCCATTGCCAATTAACTTGTGTCTGGTTGCAAAGACACCAAAGCACGAGTGCTTATACCACCTCTCTTCTCACATTAACCAAAAAACACCACCGTCTATGCTAGCCCTCAGAGCTTTTTGCAAACTACATGAGTTAAAACTAACAGTCACACTGTGAGTTTTCAACGTTACTGCTAAGCAACCTGCAAGCAGCAGCTGAACTGCAAAATAGAGACATCCTTCTGTGACAAGTGGAGAAGAGCTTGAGCAGCGCACTGATAGTGGAGCTATTCACTGAAAAGAAAGCTACGGAGTCAGAAGCTGGCTGCAGAATTAAAACAGAAGTCTGAGGAAGAGGCAGAATATACTTCCTCTGTTCTCATGGGCTTCCCCAGGCATCTACAGATGCCTATAGATGCACCAAAGGAAAGACTCAGTGTTCGGTGAACCTCTTGCATTAGGTACATGCACCCAAATCACAGCTACCAGGCAGCACTTGGGCTGCTAGATGTACTTAGCAATAAGTATGAGAGCAATAAGCAGACAAAAGTGTGCAGAAATGCAGGAAAGGAATGGACAGAAAAAGAAAGGGCATATTGAAATACAAGAGAGAGAAAGTTGTGGGTTTTTTAAAGAAAAAACTCACTGAAAACAAAAGGAAGCTGCAACAGAAGTTCAGTACAGCACAGCTTTATTTCTAAGTAGGAAGAGGTTTATGTGGTAGATAATCCTCAAACTAAATGTTTTCAAAAACTTCATGAAATACACCTGTCCTGGTTTTGGCTGGGATAGAGTTAATTTTCTTCCTAGTAGTTGGCATAGTGCTGTGTTTTGGATTTAGCGCGAGAAGAATGCTGATAACACACTGATGGTTTAGTTGTTGCCAGGTAGTGCTTGCACAAGTCAAGGACTTTCTTTTTCAGCTTCCCATGCTCTGCCAGGTGCACAAGAAGGTGGGAGGGGGCACAGCCAGGACAGCTGACCCAAACTGGCCAAAGGGCTATTCCATACCATATGACGTCATGCTCAGTCATATATATAAACTAGGGGGAGTTGGCTGGGGGGCAGTGATCACTGCTCAGGGACTGGCTGGGCGTTGGTCAGCGGGTGGTGAGCGGTTGCATCACTTGTTTTTTTTCCCTGAGTTTTGTTTCTCTCTCTCGTTGTTCTCCTTTTCATTACAATTTTTTTACTATTACTATTACTTTATTTCAATTATTAAACTGTTCTTATCTCAGCCCATGAGTTTTCTTACTTTTGCCCTTCCGATTCTCTCCCCCATCCCACCGGGGGGGAGGGTGAGCGAGCGGCTGTGTGGGGCTTGGTTGCCAACAGGGGCTAAACCACGGCAGCACCCTAAAAGGAAAGATTGTCATCTACGCCTTAAGCACATGCAAACCCCCAGACACCCAGGAATTAACTTCTAACTAAAACCACCATTTTTGACCTCTCGTGCCTTTCCACTCTGCTCCTTCCCTTCTCCAGCTCCAAACATAAATGGCATTAGTTGGAAATTAGATGGAGATTGTGTTGGCATCATAATTCAGTCTTAAATAAGACAGTTATGTTCTCCTCATACAGCAGTGTTGCCATATCAACGTTAACATGCCTAACCTCGCTTATAAAAATAGATATCATAGTCAGTTTAAAATGCACGTAAGTGACTGTCAAGGAGGTACTACTCCGGAGGTGTTATTTCAACAGTAGCAGCTTTCTGGTGGAGGAGTAAGTAGGGTAGGAATAAGTAGTTCAGATTTTTATCTTTAAAAGTAAAATTTACCATCATAGCACTTATTGTTTCCCTGTTTCTCCACATACGACCTTCCATCTCTCCCTCCATTCAATAATTAAAGAAAAACAACAAGAACATACCTGGGGTACAACCTCCAGCAATAATACACCTGAATCTACAATCTGAGTGGCAGATCGCTCAATGAGCCACACACTTACCAGGCTGCACATAACACTGTAATATTTTTCAGAACTGGGATGATTCTTTCCACCATTATTGATTGAGTGGCCATAAAATGATCTTTTATGGGGGAAAGTCAAAGTAAATGACTGATTATCAGAGCAGGAAATTATTTAAGTGTTCAACTGAAGAAACATTATGCAATTGTAACTTGCATTTGACTCGTGAAACCACATACAAAAGAATATAAGAAGGCACCTTTTCATGAAGATGATTTGAAGTGGCTTTTACTTCAGAAACTTGTGGCTTCTTTTATGGCACACTTGAGAAAAGTGTTAAGCAGTATCTTTGTATCTTAAAATACTTTTAAGGAAGTACTTTTCTCTACATTCTTTAAAGCTATAAAGAGGGAACTATCCCCCACAACATGCTCCTTCAACATTACTGGGAAGCCTTGGACTAATTAATATTCATATTTAGATGGAGTACCAAATTTAAATTATAGTCCTGCTTTTGTACTTTAAGTAGGAGCCACTCAGTAAAATAGAAGAAACTAAAAAAAGATGAGTTTGAAGTATCCAAGCTACAGGTACTTATTTATTGACATTACTCAAAATGACTTTTGAGAGAAAATCCCTTTAGAAATACCAAATGGGAAGGAATGTGAGAGGGCTGGAAGTCATGGAACTACAAAAAAAAATAATTTAAAATATCACGTTATGTAATCAAAAGTAAATACATTTTGCATTTGATCTTCCTGTCACGACCTGCACAGAAAAGCAAGCATAACCACGCAACATCTACCATCTCTAAGTGGGATGCATGCAATGGAAGTAGATACCATTCAATTTGGGAATGGATAGCAGAGAGGAAACAACTGTTCTCTACAACATCCCCCTATGGAAAATGACCTCAACTGGCTCATATTTTCCAATTAAGTTAAATGCTGATAACATCCAGCATGAACTCCTCTTTCAAGTTTCTTACCACCACCAGTGGTATCAAAAACACCACCTCTCTTGCCAGGCTCAGCCAAAATGAGCAAGTAATGGAAGACAGCTTTAGCCAGTGTGGAATTCAGAAGCGTACAAAAGTTTTTTAACACACAAATAAGGCAATTTTGTCCCTCGCCTTATATCAGTCCTGAGACTCAGCACGCTCAGCAAGCCACTTCCATAACACAGAGCATGAGAAAAGCCTCCCACCTATGCAATGCAGCAATAACTACATCAGAAAGGCGCCCTTCAGCATGAGCAAGATTTTTTTTCCCTATGCCTATACAGCAAAAGACTTGTTTTGCTAAAGGCCTTATTTACAAAATGATCTTAATGACTAAGAAGCTCAGCGAGTTTACAAATCACAATAAATCACCAGCTTTATTACACAAGCATAACTGTCAAGCGCTGTACTTTGGCTTTGTTTCAGTTTCTCATTACTACATTCACAGTCCTTTACAAGTGTTATACACCCGTCACACATATATACAGGTTTTATGCAGTGTAAGAAACACACAAAGACTGCAACACCCAAGCACCATCCAGCTGACAGAATCCGATGGTCTTACAAGTATTAGCTTAGTTTTGACCTCGAGATAAGAACAAAGTGGTTACATATAAGAAAATAACAAGCCAACCGCATTTTCTTTCCTAAGTAAACATAAAGCCTATGCAAGCATATTGAGTTGTTTTCTGCTCTCAGCTGCATCTCATCTGGCTTGCTTCATGAAGGTACCAGGGGGGTCTGTGATTACAGAGTTACCAAAGCTGAGGTGGAGGAACACCCATTCCTTCAAATGAAAGGTGAAAGTGGATGGAGGAGAGCAGATAATCCCCAGCCGTACCAGTGCCACCTTTCTGACATAGCTGAAGGTGGATTCGAGTTAATAACACTCCTTAAACCCAGATGCACGCTTCCCCAGAGCAAGCGAGTACATTCCTAAGTACTACAAGGATAAATTAATTAAAAGAAAAATAGAGTCAGCTTTCCTATGCCAACAGGAACAGCTACAAAGCAACTCCTTCCTTTCCTTCATGAGGATCAGGCAGATACTGAATCTTCAGCACCCTCAGAAGAGGGCCACATAACCATTTAATTTACTGTCATTAGACAGCTATAATCCTTGTCATACATCTCCTAACGCGCAAATTTACACCAAAATATATACCAAATTCACCAACGCTACTGACATTCAGGTCATCACACAATTACTCGAAAACCACAGAAGGGCAGCCCAGCACTTGCCGTATACATCTATGCTGGAAAAATTGCATTTGATTCACAGAGAGACAGAGACAGGCTTCTGCAATACACTGATGCTGGATTCCAGCCTGGAGCACAAGCCTTTGGCAAGTACACACAAGTCTCCCTGGACTAATGGAAACTCTAAACTTCATTGCTAATTCCCATTATTGAAAGGTAAAATTGCTCTCACGAACCTGAAATTAACACTGATGGCTAACATACTGATCATGAGCTGGCATTCATATTATATTACCAACAACCGACACCCTGAACATTAGAAGGCCATTAACAATGACATGGTTTGAAATTCAGAGACAGCAGAGACCGGAGTCTAGTTTTTTGGGGTGTTGTCAATTGTTGATATAACTCTGTACGCCTCCGCACGCAACGCACAAGAGGAAAGGAGATCGCCAACACCAAGGTTCACAAGCCGTGGCAGCAGCCCACCCAAACATTAAAACACCACTTCCCTTCGAAGAAAAAAAAAAAAAAAAAAAAAAAAGGGCAGAAAAAAGCCACAAATAAACCACTCAAAAGCACATAACCATCTGACCTGCCCAGAAGAATCAAAACAATCATTGTACCTAGCTAACAGCAAGATTTCCAAGAAATACTGCCTTGACTTGTTTGTATGACTACTCCAGTTCACTCCTGAAGTTTTTATTTAGGATTACTCTGCTTTAGAGCCGTATTTCTAGAAGGCAGTAATGCAACACTGAATATTTTGAGGAGGTCAAGTAACACGATACACAGCTTTTCCCTCCAGGTCAGTGGGGTTCAAATCTTGCTAATGTCAGTAGTGACCAAAAGCTGTTGACATCAGACAGCTGTTATGTGACCCATGAGGAATGAGCTAGTATCCTCAGTCCAGTTTTTCCTGGACAGGTATTCCTACCTTCACAAGAACAACCAAGCCCAGATTCTAGCTGGCAAGTCTCAGGAGTTAAAAGCAGTGTGGATAAGGAGTAGCTTTCTCTGTCCTGAAGGAGAACAAGAACTTAAGAGACAGTTCTGTCCAGGTGAAGGCTGCATCACACCTCTAACAAAAAAGCAAGGAGTTTCAATTTGTAAACACATCAAGCCAGCATTTCCTGCAACAGTATACTGTCCTGAGCCTTGATCCTGCAAACCTCTGAATGTACAGGTTATCTTCTCTGCAGTCACCAGACCATTCAAAGCATTGCTCCTCTACAGGATCACAAAATCTAGAGAGTAAAGGTGAATTGTCTAATTTGCATCATAACATACGTACCATCTTAAGGAGAGCACAAGAGTAAATCAAAAAGTACTTCTCAAACTGTAACTGCATCCTCTGGATTCACATATGGGATCTTCTTGCTCTTTAACTCAACAGAACACAATTTTGTCAGCTTTACCAAGAGTTAATTTGCTTCCGAAAACTTCACATTACACAGACTTGAATTTCTTCTTTACATTGCTCATTGCACGACAGTGTCAGATCCAAAAATTTCACTCCAACTGTCAAATGTAATTGTGCACAAGCTGCATAACAGAGGTGGGAGAAGACCAGGACCTCATAAGCATTAGGAGCTCCTGAGCCTTTTTCCCCCTTCTCCCAAAAGCATGTTTCATTTTTGATTCAAATCAGTTTAAGCACAGTTCAGACGATTCAATAAGCAAAGCAAAATGAGCGTGAGATGAAGTCCTCACCTATGGAAAGATCCCACTTCTCAGTATATTTGAGGATTTGAAGCATGAGATGACCCCAAAAAAAAAAAAAAAAAAAAAGCCCACAGCAACCCCCCAAAGAGGCAGCGCTCAGCCACAAAGCCACAAGCAATCCACATGAAGCTGCTGGAACCATAGGCCCCCTAAACCCACCCTGCCGCTACCTAATGGTGGTGAGCCAGGATTTTCACCAGCCAGCCCAGAATTGTTGTTAGAATGAGACATCTCCTGCCATGCACTAGCAAATCAAACAGGTTTAAAAAAAATGCCAACCAAACACAATAAAAACAAGCAAAAAAACCCCACACATGCAAACAGAAGAGAGTTTAATCCAGAGCCTACATCTACATGCTAAAAACATTTCCTTTCCAACTAAGGTTTTATATGGTATTCTAACTTAAAAAAATAAAAAGTTGTTTTCACAGGTTTATATCTCACGAACATCAGAATATGTGTTTTTCCTCTCTAAAATACCAAGGCTCTCCAACCACTTGCATAGGTGCTTACAAGGTGCCTTTTCATTTTTTTAATTATTCCTTATTCATTTATCATTGCAAGCCTATTTCAGTTGTTCATCTCAAGAAGGTACAAATCATGTCCTATAGGAAAGAAACAAAGTAATCTTTTCCTATCTCTATTATTATTACCACCAATTGTTTTCTTACCCGATTTCCTTACAGTCTATACAAAGGCAGTGTGAAGTGCCTATGATACAGCAAAGAATAATCCTATTAAGAATCAGTTTACTGTGTACTACTCTCTTCAGATGCTATTTTAAGACCTTAAAAGGATTTCAATATTTAATAAAGGACTCAACCAGTTAAATAAATCTTCATGTCTCCAGTGAAACACTGACATTATAAGACAACAGTTACCAGGTGAGATGGACACCTAAGCAGCACATACATTTTGTTCTTTTTGTTCAATACTTTAACTCAGTTTAACAAAGTTGATTTCCATTTTAGTTGCATTATAAAAATATCTAACTATACATACTGCTAAGTTTTCTTAGAAATGGTGCTTTCAGATGTTTGAGACTTTACATGTGTGAAAAATGTAGAGAGCAATTCCTGACAAAACACATTAAGATGCTCTAAAATGACTGAGGGTTTTGTAAATATAGAGATAATTCCTGTTCATGATGAACATCGACTTAAGCCAATGGAAGTTCTGCCACAGCAAAGATCAGGATGTTTGGTCATGTGTTAGGATCAAGGTAGATTTTAAAAAAAAAAAAAAAAAAAAGTTACACACCCCATAGTCACGAAGAAGTCTTCCCAATAGGATGGCCATTTGTTGTTTCTACAGAAGATAAGCATCAGCTAAACAGAAGCTGTTTCAGGCTTCTGAAGCCTACTTTTAGTGTGATATAACAGAGTGACTACTTAAATAAGCAGTAAATATTCCAGATATTAGAAGCTAAAGGTGAATTCCCAAGTCACTTTTTAAAAAATTCTTATCATGCTTATAACTACGTTTCTTACAACATCTGAAAATCTACAATTTCATTTGGCTGGGAAAAAAATTAAGTAAGAGGGGGAAAAAGGCATAAGAAGGTTTTAGAGGTGGGCCCGTGCAAACCTCATGAAGTTCAACAAGGCCAAGTGCAAGGTCCTGCACATGGGTCAGGGCAATCCCAAGCAGAAGTATAGGCTGGGCAGAGAAAGGATTGAGAGCAGCCCTGAGAAGAAGGACTGGGGGTGTTGGTTGATGAGAAGCTCAACATGAGCCAGCAATGTGCACTTGCAGCCCAGAAAGCCAACCATATCTTGGGCTGCATCAAAAGAAGCACGGCCAGCAGGTCGAGGGAAGTGATTCTGACCCTCTACTCCGCTCTCGTGAGACCCCACCTGGAGTACTGCGTCCAGCTCTGGAGCCCCCAACATAAGAAGGACATGGACCTGTTGGAGCGAGTCCAGAGGAGGGCCACAAAGATGACCCGAAGGCTGGAGCACCTCTCCTGTGAAGACAGGCTGAGAGAGTTGGGGTTGTTCAGCATGGAGAAGAGAAGGCTGTGGGGAGACCTTATTGCAGCTTTCCAGTACCTGAAGGGGGCCTACAAGAAAGCTGGAGAGGGACTTACAAGGACTTACAGGGACTTGCAAGGGCATGTAGTGATAGGACAAGGGGTAATGGCTTTAAACTGAAAGAGGGTAGATTTAGATTAGATGTAAGGAAGAAATTCTTTACTATGAGGGTGGTGAGGCACTGGACCAGGTTGCCCAGAGAAGTTGTGGCTGCCCCATCCCTGGAAGTGTTCAAGGCCAGGTTGGATGGGGCTTTGAGCAACCTGGTCTAGTGGAAGGTGTCCCTGCCCATGGCAGGGGGGTTGGAACTAGATGATCTTTAAGGTCCCTTCCAACCCAAACCACTCCATGATTCTATGAAGGCAAGTGTAAATATAAATACAAAAATATAAATAAGATACTTTTCCACATAATATTTGCATTGAGTGTTTAGTTTTGGTGTACACCTGTGTAAATACAAAAGTGTATATATTCCAAGGCCACTTCAATTTCCAGTCTCCTGTGTTCTGGAAGGATTCATACTGCATCTAGAGTTTGTGCTTTCCACCATAACACTTCGTATTGGTATACGGGTTATAACCTAACTGGATGAAATACACTATATCCAAGTGTATCCAGCTACGTGGCCAGTGTAGAAGGGGGCGGGGGG
>VYZW01053887.1:4598-33715 GCA_013401315.1 Balaeniceps rex | reverse complement strand
CTTGCCACATTTCTATTTCTGAACACGTTTCAAGGCAAAGGAAGAGAGTACTTTCATGCAAGCGAGTCCAGTTCCCATTTGATAATGCAATGACTTCTAGTGAGGCTCAGGCTGACCTGAGGNAAATGCTAACTAAGGCCAACAAAATATACACCGCATGAAGAGCATCATATATGACTCTGTTGTCCACAGACCTGTTGGCTGACCTCTAGATAGGATCTGGAATGCTACTTACTGAACATTGCTTCAGCAACCTCTGTCCTACTGCCAAAATCAATACTCCTGTTACGATACATGTTATTTAGAGATGAACTGATCATAAAGAACCTGATGAAAACTGGAAAGATTGAGGGAACAGATAATGTTTTCGGGAAAAAAATTATAAGACATGGAAAATTTTACTTATTTGGGCAGCTGAGCACAGCAGATGGCAAGATCTTCAGGGAAATAAACACAAAGTTTGAGAAAGCAAGAGTGTGTTCTAGCAGTTGCCGGTGATCTCATGCAGCAGGAAAATCAGTCAAAAATTAAATAGACACTCAGTAGCACCAGTGTTTTGTCAACATTTTGTAAAGAACAGGGACTTGGCAGACAGAAAGGATAGGACAGAGGAGGCTGACTGGCTTCGAGGGCCAGTATTTGCAAAAATAATTGTCAGGATCAGATGGTATTACAACTTTAGCAATCAGTTTTTAATGGAGATTCACCAAGTGTATACCAAAGAGCATGCAGCTATAAAACGAAACTAAATGCGCATCTGCTACAGTCCACTCCCATGCTAGTGACTGTCAACTGATCAAACAAACCATGAGCGAGAGCGAGAGCTGAACACATTACATGATGGAGCAAATAATATTGTTCCAAGGAAATATTTTTATCAACTAATATGGTTCATGAATATGCTCATTGATTAATATCATTTATAAACATATGAATAAGTTTATAAATCCGAGTACAGAGTGTTCATAAATCTGTGTTATTCCATAGAAGGCCCATAACCATCTCTTTCAGGTAAAGATGGACTGAAACACCGCACAACATCTCACCTAGAACTTACCCTTTCTCCATTCATTGCTACTCAGATTTCACATTTCACACCTTCGGGATAAATAAGGAAGGTAAGATTGGGCCTATTATGTCAAACTGAATTAGCAACTGATTTCATTTTAAAATAAGAAGTTACAGATGGCCAGAATTATCCATCCTTCTGCTCGTGTTTCGGATTTAAATCTCTACTCAAGGTCTCTCTGTACATGAGATTCCTTCTTAGTCCTCATTTTAAATTACTACCAGCTACCCAGCTGCCAAAACTTGAAAAAAGGATAGCTATGGATGCAAGGAAAAGTGATTATGGAGAGAAATTACATATGCTTTCTGTACGTAGACCCTAGAATTGTAATCATTGTGGAACTGAGATGAGTTGATCATTATTTACAACCATACAACTTTTGTAATATCAGCCTCATGATCAAGTATCAATTAAAAGAGAAAAGGCTGGGTGTACAAACAAATTATACAAAACCTTTTGCATGTATCTCTACCTACGTGTGATACTTATGCCTGCATGTATATGTCTAAGTCTGGAATGGAGCAGGGGCTCACTCTGGCAGTAGCACTGGAGAAGACCACTGCATCGATACAGTCACTTAACCAATTTCTTCCTTCTACCCTCAGAAAACTGAGCTTTCTGCCCATGAAGTTGAACGGATAGTCCCTGGTTTAAGTTTGCAGGTGAGATGAATGAAGTGCTCTCCATGGTAAAGTTAAGTTAGTTACTTTTTTTTTAATAGAACTTACACATTCAGTAGCAATCCTGCACTAATGAACTGGGTAAATTCCTTGTCTACTGGTGTCAGAGGTTTTCCCTGGGCTTCAGAAAGGGGAAAGGATTTCATGCAGCATTTGAAAAGGGCTGAATCGAGTAAAATGATGCATGATATTTGTGTGGATGTGGATATCTTAGGCTTAAATCTAGATACAATAGGACCATGACCAAACAACAGTAATTTATAAGCTCTAGCAGGAATCGTGGCCAATTTATAGTATTTTGGTAATTTACATCAGCTTTTAATTTGGTTTTAGGTATTCCCACAGGTGTAACATTAAGACCTGCAGAAAACAATCCCTTTTATTTTTGTTGATTTTGGTATTAATTGGATGCTCCAGCAGTTTAGAAAATCTCACTAGAGTCTTAGACTCCCAGGTACTTAAAAAAATTAAGGCACACATCTACTTCAAAACATTGGGCCATGAGAAATCAAGACATACTGTTGTCCATCTAGTCTAGTATTTTGCCATTAATACAGGTAAAAAAGTACACAGTGGACAATTTCTGAGACATGTCTCCAGAAAAGATTTCCTCCCAAAATTTAATTATTTGAAATTCATCAGTTCTCTGAAACTTCAGAGATGACTATGTACTTTCTGTGCATTTAATATTATAACTCTGGATATATTTGTTTTCTAGGTTCTTTAAAAGATTCTCTTCTGTACCCAGATAAAGAGGCTGACCCCAAATGTAGCTTCCACTACTGAATCTAACAGTCTAAATAACTACATGGAAAGAACAATCTTTCCATCAGTTCTGCATTTACAATTGTTCAGTTACAATGAACCCTGCTCACTCCTTGGCCAGGCAAATTGAAGTTTTTTTATCTGCCTTCCGCAGACCTTTTTTTTTTAATTATACATCCATGCATTTTTTTTCTCCCTAGTATGAATGGTTCAAGTCTAAACATTCTGTCTCTCCACTGGTTCTAGCAAAGACAAGGCAAAGGCAGTACAAATGTCTTATCTGAATGCAATCAACATTTTCTTCGTTGCTTTTTCTTTTTTCAATAAAAGAGCATTTCTAACCCTCCCCCAAAATTATGTCTAGTATGTAGAATCTTCTTCCAAAAAATTTCTGTACCCAGTCCTCACTCAGCAGACTCAAATCTCCTTCAGAAATTATTTGTAATAATCCGGTCAACCACCTACCTTGTCTCACTAATGTCTATCACCAGACAAATAAAAAACAACCTGTGCAAAGGTTTATTCCTCAGCCAATGTATCTACAGACTTAATACACCTGTGGAATTGAATGGATCTTAATGTCTTTCCTATTAGGATCTGCAACATCCTGAGCAGGTTCCAAGACAGGTAAAAAAATCCCCTCCCATTGATTCAATGGGACGGACTTTGAGACACTCATAGTCTCTTCTGTGCATTCAAAACCTTGCAGGATAAAACTTATGAGTCACTGAGCAGGGATCTCATCTTTATTTATGTACTACTTAGTGGCAATAAATAACTTTCATTCTTCATAAACAGGTAAGTACATACCTATAAACATACACACATGCACGATTCTGGCATATAAAATAGGAGATAAATAAATAAACTGTGCTGTCAAAGGTATGGAAAGTAAGTTTGAAGTGTTTCAGGCTACAGGTATTTCTATCTTCTAGCTTGGTGGCAATTATCTTCACATGTAGCAATGATTTTATAGTCTTTAATCATGTCACAATCGTCTTTAAGATATACACCTTATGTACATGCTGTAGGAAATCACTTTTACAGCTGGATGTGTTCCTGGTCAAATATCATGGTTCAGTCAGGAGGACAGACAGAATATGCAGTGTGGAGAGGCTACCTCATCTTAATGAATAAATTCTGCATTACTTAACATTTGAACTCCTAGGAACACAGATCTGTTCTTCTCTGGTTTGCAGTCCAATGACATTCAAAACAAGTACATGCATGAGTAAGTTTATAGCCTTCTCCTCCTCTCCCCTTTAAACTTCTGATTAAACGTCCATGTAATGTTTTTGATGAACCATCCATCAAAATATAATATTTTAAAAAAGAAGTTCTATGTCATTTCCCGTCCCCAATCCACATAAAGGCCCAAACTCATGGGTCTAATGAGAGGGAGGTTTGGAGCAGAAAGTCTGCACTGTACTTTGCCTTCTGAGGGAAAATGCAGCACACATTGATGGCAGTGTAAGCCAACCATGGCAGGAAGCGAATGCAACTTTTCAATGTGAAATGTCAAAATGACTTTTCATTGTCAGCCCAGAATGCCAAACATAAGTTCTGAAAATAAATCCATTTACAATTCGGGCACTTGTGCTTTCATATTCTCTATCACAAAAAGTACCCCATTTGTTTGCACTTAGATTTCATCTCAAGTTTATTTGTGGGTGTATCAAAAAGGTGGATTTTTTTCACATCTGCAACCCATTTGAACTTATAATAAAGACAGCTTAAATTTTTCAAATGGATCCAGAAGTTCTGTCTGACTAAAGACAGTTGAAATCAATACTGGTGGCAGATGATACTCCTGGCAACCATGAGAGCATAGTTATGAAAGATTCAACTTCTTATTTGTAAACCTACCTTACAAGTTACTCATTTTTCTTTGGATTATATTTGAAACAGGAATTCATAGCTATGTTTCCCAATTCAAAGCTAGTGTAGAAAAAAACAAAAGTAGATTCTGAGAAATCCTCCTTATTACTAAAAAAAAATAAAGAATTTGCTAACTATTTCAGTGGATATGTTAACCTGCCTTAACTGTAAACTTCTTTGTAACCTGGCAGGCTGTTTCCCAAAGCAGGGAAGCAAACACCACGACTGTGTCCTTTAAAGGTCCTTGCTTCACAGAACAATTTATCATTTGAATACAAAGACATAACACAAAACCAAAACTACACAACTGATAAGCATTGGCTTTAAGCGGTTTCCTCTCTTGCCTTCATGTAGAAAACAGGCAAACCCTGGCTTGTTTTGCTTCATGGGTTAGCTCAGACAGATAGCCACAAACCTCTCTGGACTATTCCTTCACTCTTTCATACACCTGGATTCGGCTACTTGGTTCAGGCAGAAACTGGATCAAACCCAAATACCATATGCAAACATGTCATGGACAACCAATTTTATCTTTTGACCAGTAAAGAACAATTTTTAGTGGCAAGACTAAAGCTAAACTGTTAGATCAATATAATAGGTATTCTTTTGCAGTAGCTATTTATAAACACTTCTGTATCATAGCAAAGCAGTTATGCAATTTCTATTTCTCTAATATATTTTCACATGCTGGTAATTATTTAATGAAAGTAGAATGATAAGAAGAATTATCACCCACTGATTGCTTCTAGTTTAAGCTTGGGGAGGAGGATGTATAAGCCTTCAGTTTCACATTCTGTTCCTTCACTGAAACATACAGGGCTTGGTCTGTAGATCTGTATCATGTTAAATATATATATAGCTTGTGAGGTGGCCATAGTGCTGGGATGAGCAAATCCAGCTTTGAAGTCTACACCTCTTCCTGTTTATAAATAGAGTCCTGAATGTTAAATATTACATTGAAGCAGATGGTACCTTCCAAAGGAAGCCATTAAATAGCTTTAATTTTACTGTATCCATTATTGTACATGCAAGTAGAAAATGCATGCACATTTATGTGGATGAACATGCAAATTGGGTCTCAACCTCACACTTCTGACAAGTCCCTAATGTTTCACAATCTCTGTTTTCCATAGCATTAAAGGGTCCTTCACTCTTAGGAACAGCACATGCCCTTTAAGCCTTACACAGAGATACCCAGGTGCACGCATGCACTGGTTACTGTGGCTGGGGACAGACCCAGGAGAAAGCTGTGCTCCCTGGCTGCAAAGGCCACACCACCCCAGCTGGGCACAGGCTCTGCAACCTGCTGTCCTGATGCAGCCCTGAGCTGCCTGGCACCATCTGCGTGGCTCAACATTAGGACTTTACCACTAAGACTTAAACAAACCAACAAAAGCTACCAAGACATAATCAGCAAGTATCTGAAGACATCCTTCTACATCAGCTGCAAACACACTCAGTAAAAACATTACAAGACTGTTAAAATAACTGTGTTTAATGGGGGATGGAGAAGTTAATTCTGAAGACCAGAGGCTCCTTAGTGGCTGGAGACTGGAAAGGTAAAGGGGCAGAGAGGTGGACAGGCTCCTGGAGCCACAGCCCAACAAAACTGCAAAAGTGACAGCAAAGTCTGTATAACCAAACTGACAGACACAAGCTCCAGGAATCAAACCACGGAGGGACGTTAATGGTGCTTGATCTCCAGTGAGCTGTTGTAAATGAAGATGACTACTGTCAAGCGCGTTGTGTAATTAAAAAAAGACAGAGCGTGAGAGACGGGTATTTCTAGATCAGTCAGACTGGATCCTAGGAATCTCGAGAGCTGCTTCACTTGTGAAGAGAGCTGGGTAAAACAATGTACTGTAATAAAAGTTTAACACCATATACTGGAACAATCTTGGGAAGCCAAATTCCCTTTCTTTTCCTAGGAGATTCCACAGTATGATTGTTTCTTTCTCACTCAAAGTCTGTTTGATGTATTCCACTTTCTCTCTTAGGAAATAACATTTTATTTATGCTGCTCATTTCCCGTATATTCAAGAATTTCTGGGTTTATGCACTCAGTTACACTGAGAGTGGTTCCTGGCACCTTCTGTGCTGCAGGTGCAATTTGTTCAGTACTTTCTGTGTTGTCCTCAGACATCACTGGGCAACACAGTAATGTTGTGATAGCAGTGTCTGTCACAGGTCTGACCGACAACCCTAACCTCTCCCCAAAAGCATAAATCTAATCCTCAATTTGCTAATGCATTTTTAACAAAAGAACATATTTTGTTTGGAGTGAGCCATGCAATAATTACTTATTTTGAAGCATTCAAGCTACTTGTGGATGCTAATTAAATGCTTGTGACTATTAGCCTCCCCATAGTTAGAGTAGCGTAATTATATCCCCATCTTTCATAGCAGAGCTCATTTGTGAAACACATGCATAAAAAGTGTCAGCTACCTAATCAAAAAATAAAAATAATCCCATGAGATGTAGGTGACTAGCTATGATAACAAATAAAAAAGCACAGCAAAGGCGAGTGATACCCAAACAAACCATAGTTTTTTAGTGGGACTACCTGGGTAAGCATTACAAATAGTGAAAAAAAGCCAAGGAAACTGAGACTAGGTCATGAATAATTGTTTAATCAAAACAGAGCTAATTAATTATTTAAAAAGAACTGTGTGACCTGGAAAACACTGTACAAAGAGTAATCATTACAGAAGCTCTGTAAATTGGGAGATATTTTGGAGCAACAGTAGGTGTGGGATGTGTAAAGACAGAAGTGCTTCTACTTTATATGGAGGATGAGCAATGCACTAAAGTTGCACAGGGATGTGCTGATAAAGAAAGTTCTTCAAATCACAGATCTTGGTTCCACGATTACGGAAAAACTTCAGCAGGGAACACGTTCTGGAAAGCTGCATTTTAAGCATTAAGGAACTGCATTTGCTTTGAGATACATAATTTTCAGCGAGACATTGAATATGTTACATATACAGAGCACCAAAGAGGAGTTACTACTAATTGTGTTGGGATTATAACAATAAATGACTTTATGCACTTTAATTAGCCATAATAATCATTAACTAGATTTGTAGCAGTTGGTGTTTTCCACGTAATGAAGATGATCGGGTCAGTAATGAAGGGTTTGCCATGTGTTTGCAGCTTGGATTTTACTTGCTTTATCAGAATTTTCATGTTCTCACCATTTTCCTTACTCTAGTGACTGGCCACTCTGCCAACTGAGCATTGCTTCAAAGGGACTGAAGTTGGGAAAAGTCTTCAACTCTTTTTTGGTTTTAATTAAAAAAAAAAGCTTCTAACCTCAAAAGTTTGCTACGTTAACTAAAAATATCACTGACCATTGGGCTACAATGCTGCAAGTAGTTTTGCCACATCTGAGCGACAAGGTGAGAGTAGGAGATTCCATGTCAGATGCAGAAGGAAAGATTATGTTGACTACAGTCCAAGGCAGAACCAAATCAATCCCTCTGTCACTTTGGTACTACCTAATTAGCACTATTCTCCTAATTATTGTAGGAAGTCATACAGACAAGTAATAATGTGGAACATACTCCAGCAGGCAAAGGTTCCCTCATAAGCAATCAGTGCATTGATAACAATGATTTATCATGATATAAATCTGCGGGGAAAAAAATCTAAAATGTAATTGCCAATCTGGAGAAAATGACCAAACAAATGACATGCCATTCCACATCACAGCAGCACAGGGTACACTGAAGGTTTCATTCACATGGCCACAGTGTCACCAGTACTTTGTTACATACAGAGACTGAGAGAAATTTGAGTCCTCTCTGAAATTCTGCAGGGGAAAAAAGCATGACCTTCAACTTTGAGCACTCTTAGAGAAGTTTGCTTACCACTGTGTTTGCAATCAAACTGCATAAAGGATTGTGCTGGGCTTAATCCCTTGCCTCTGGCCTTAATTAATCTATAGTGTATAGTTACCGATCACAGCATTGATTTTCTTCCACGGCTTTCTAATATAATATGTCTTCAGACTCTCAGGCACAATATCAAATAGAATTCCGCTCTGCTCTGTTCTGTTGGCATGTTGTTGAAATTGGTGAAATATAAGCATAAGCTTGGAGAAATACAGTGGTGACAGAAATGCAGTAAAAGACTTTGTATACAGGGTGTATAAATTGGGCAGCAAATGAGTTATAGTCACTTGTATCCATTTAATGCTTAATGGCCATGCAAAATTGATGTAACTACATAGATTCATCATTTGCTGGGTTCATGTTAAACCTTGAAGCTGGGAAACGTGTACCTAATAAAGCTACACAGAGCTGCTTTTGGAGCTTTGAGGAAGGTCAGCCACGCATTAAAGTATATGATGCTGAGGAATTAACTTTCATATTTAAGCATGCATACTTACTAAAAATCGACCTTCCAGGAAGTAAGTACTTAACATATCTTCTGTGCAGTCTGCACCTGACATTTAGCTTGTACCATACATTTTCATGGTCAGTCAACGTTTAATTTTCTGTACCTAAATTAAGGAGCAGGGACCAGAAGCCCTATAGGTGAAAACGAGTTTCCCTTCAGTTTTTCTGTCATTGCTCATTCTAAAAACTACTACCTACTACTACCTTCTGCCAAGCTATTATTAACTACAAGTGATTCAGTTCATTTTGAAAGAGTTCTTTAAGCTGCAAATGGAGCTGTCCTTAGAAGTGGGGAAAAATATTCCTTCCACTCTAGCAATGTAGTTATAGCACTAGAAAATGTATCCATCACTAGCGGTTCACCATCACAGGAAGCAATCCTGAAGTCCTTCCTGGATTAGAAGTGATGACAAAATGAGTCCAGTTTACAGCACAAATTTAAAAAGCATGGTGTCTGCGGAATGTCTGGTATTTAAGCCCACTTCAGGTGGGCTTCTTTAATCTGAGTCAGTGTTTCCTGCTACTAAACACAGCTCTCACTCTATGAGAAGACTTACTCTAGAACTGCAAGTATCCAACAGTTGCTCAATGTAAGAGTGACTTTGACAGGACAGTCCCTCTACCTCATCACAAATGCCAGTGCATAGGCAAAATGAGTACCCATGTGCTGGTCTAAATGAGAATCCCATCACATGGTAAAAGCCAAGAAAATGCCACGAAAATTAACAATTTCTCAGTGTTGTGAATAGCTTATGTTATGGAAAACCACAAAGTTCAGGAAAAGGGGACATAAGGGCAGCTACATTCAGCTGCAAATCCCTCCAGTTCCACTCTCCATTCTTTGCCAGTGGCTATTAGCACTTATCTAGGGAAGAAATGCAAGAAGAACACTTATGAAATGATCCATTCTTTTAAATACTCAACCACCTTCCTAACCAGTCATTTAAGAACTTCCCAAGCTGAAAACTGCACCTGAAAAAGCTTTCAATAGCCACTGACTGACCTGTCTCCCATAGGAATGTGTAGTCCTTTGTTTGGCACTCTTAGTTCTTTGTCTTCACAATGTCATGAATTAACAAGCTGCACCAATTCACTCTGCATTGCCTGCACAGCTACCTCCTTCTGTTTGTTTTGAAGTCACTTGATTGCGTGAGTGTAGAAAAAGCCTTGTACTGTAAGAAATAGTGAGTAATGACTGCCTACCTGCTTTCTCTGAACCATCTATCGTTTTAGAGACCTGTGTCATACCCCCCTTAGTCACCTCCTTTTCATAATGAAGGCAACCATGCTACAACTGTTAATGAGGTGAAAGTTTTCCCTTTTTTTTTCTTATCACATCAATATATTTCCAACTGAAAGAAATTTTCCAACAGAATAAAGATAATATTTGTAAATGCAAGCCAGGCTCCTGCCCTACCCTGTTCCTTGCAAAATAAGGTGATACTTCTATGCTGCTTTTCCAGATCAATCATACCTTGCGTAACACTTACTAAATAACCTCATTAATCCTTTAGATATGGGAACTGTAGCAGCATGTGTCTCTCTTTTCATCAGGGCCTAGAAAAGTCAAAGAAGATTGTGTGTGGTTCACGCGTCAGACAGGTGTGCACAATCTCGTTTTACAGCAGAGCACTAATTACAGAAGTATCTGTGGCCAAGGAATTCTTCATGCAAAGCACCTGAGTGCATTGGTCTGTCTGATAGTCTGTAGGCATCAAAGAACAGTCAGTCACATTGCATTTGGGAGAAGGGTGACTGCTAAATTTTAAGACTAAAATTATATAACAAGAGCAAGATTTCTGTAGTATACGTTTCTACACATATTTCAAGAGAGACTGTAAAATACTGCTTCAAAGAGCTCCACAGAGTTGCCTAACTCCTACTACATCCAGTAAGATCTATGCAGCAAAATCACCATCACACCAAGGAAAGATGTCTGTGAATATTGGGGTTTTTTTTAATCTTTGTCTTTAGGCCATTGTAATCTCTCAGTAATAGGAGATGATAATTGCCATCCTTTCTTAACTGCTTTTTGGTAATTCATTCAGTCCTTGACTCTTAGTATCTCTGAAGCCCTCTCCTTCCTACTTTGATGCTGCTTTGTCCTAAAAATGTCAGCCTTTGTATAAATGGACTAAAATCTCCCTCTCTCCTACTGGCACCGGAGTATTCCCCACCCACCAAGTCTGCAAGGGCAAACACTGCACTGACCCAATGTGATGTTCAGCCTCACACCCTCTTCCCAGCCCGTCACACCTTGACTACCTGCGGAGGAAACCCAGGCGCAAGCTGCAGGCAGTAACCAAAAGGAGCTTGGTGACAGAGGCAGGACTGCAGGGCATGTCATGGAGCTAGCCTGCTCCCACACAGCCAAAGGCAGGCAACGCTAGTAGAACTGAAAGTATATGGTCAAATCTTAAGAGATACTGAGGGCAGATTTTGCCATCTCCCTCTCCAAACTGTGAATAATTATTTTCCTTGTTTCTTGGAAGATGCACAAGTATTAAAAACAACCACAGAATAATAGTGTCGTAGGGAAGTGATCGTGTCCCTGTACTCGGCACTGGTGAGGCCACACCTCGAGTACTGTGTTCAGTTTTGGGCCCCTCACTACAAGAAAGACATTGAGTTGCTGGAGCATGTCCAGAGAAGGGCAACGAAGCTGGTGAAGGGTCTGGAGCACAAGTCTTATGAGGAGCGGCTGAGGGACCTGGGGTTGTTTAGCCTGGAGAAGAGGAGGCTGAGGGGAGACCTTATTGCCCTCTACAACTACCTGAAAGGAGGCTGTGGTGGTGTTGGGTTGACGGTTGGACTAGATGATCCTAGGGGTCTTTTCCAGCCTTAATGATTCTGTGATTCTGTGATCAAGTATCTTGTTTTTTTTCTTTCCCCTTGTCTTGGAAACAGTGTTAAAAGCTTTGGGACAATTTTGTGTGCCACTTCAAACTCAAAGGATGTGAATACCATGATCAGCTGAGAAAAAAAATAGGTAAAAAATTAAATCATTCTATGCTTTGTCAACAAGTAATTTCATAATAAACAAACTTATGATTTACTTGCATATTCTTTTGAATTTAATATATTGCGTAAGTGTAAGAGTGTTACTAATGGCATTTACATGCCTCACCAGTATTCCAGAGTACACTGGAATTCTTGTTCTACTGCCCAAAACCATTCTAAGAACTTGATGTGAATATTTTGTTGAAAAAATAATTAGTAAACCAAACGTTGACCTGACAAGAGTTGGACTTTGGTTCTGCAGATCAAACTTACAGTGGTACATTTTCAGCTAGGCATAACCAAAGTATGACTTCTGGAAGTGTTTTATTTGGGTTTCTAATATTTTGTGTGTAGATGCTTGGTTATGGATAGGAGGAGCTCAGGAAAGAGCTCCAGGGCCCAGAGCCCCGCTGTATTTTCTCACGATGACTTCAGCACCTGAACACTTTGGAGAATCTGAGAGTCTATTCCACAGAAAAGATGCACAAGTGAGTTGTTTGAGAGTGATGAGAGGAAAGACACTGGAAATTTTATTCCAAGATTTAGACTAATGAATTGCTTTATTTTGTCAATATTTTCTGCTCAGTCAATACATTGTGTCACCAGGCTGGGCGTCAGAATGGACTTGAGTACAGTATTGATCCGTATTCGGCTGGTGTCTTACACTGTTGTAATCCAGATGGGTAACTAAGGGAGTAATTGTTCAGTCAAATCTGTGTTGAATCTGGTTCTGTGCCAGAGTAAATCATGCTAAACTTTTAAATAGCCAGTGGAGTTAATTATGAGAAAAAATAATTGTGCCAGGGAAATCAGAAAGAAAGCCTTTTGACGTAGTACACAACATGAAGTGTTGTGCCTGTGATGCATGGCCACTCACTGCCTTCTGTTTTGCCAGGGGCAAGTATATTTCATTAGGGTTTTGAATCTTAGTAGCTTGTGAAGCACCTTACAGTTCTTTGGGATGTGTGACACTGTACTGAAGTACAGGCAGCTTAATCGGCTACCATGTTACAGACCTCTGCTAACTATACCATGAACATGTGACCGTGTAAAAACATGCTACTGTATGATCATCCTACCTCTTATATACCTTTAATTTGCATTTATACCTAATTTACAATTGCGTTCCAATATATTTTACTTAAAATTAAAATGTTTCACTGTATTTCATATGATAGACCTGAAGTCTGTAACTATTTTTTTCTTCCATGCATGGAAGAGGTACATTAGGCCCATTTTACACTGAAAATGTGTGTTTCCTGTGAATGTTACTGAAAGATGAAATCATGCATGGTTTCGACAATGAGGCTGAAAAACTGTGTGGCTGTTCTAGGGAGACTTCAACATCAATAGGCAATATACAATAGCAGTATAAGTGAGGTTATTTATAGATGCATATTATGCCATGCAGATAGGCTGTGATGAGACAGTAATAAAACAATTTCTCAGTTCTACATATTTGATGAAGTTGTTAACACTTTCTATTTGCAAAGGAAAACTTTCCACTCCCTTTTTGGAGTATATATTTTTGGATTTCCTTTTGTATTAGTATGCACTGATCCACATCTCTGGTACCTTTTAAATTCCCCAAAGATAAATAGTTGTATTAGATTAGAAAGCAATTTTTTTCTGTGTAGAGTGCCTTCTGTTTCTACACCTGTTTTTTCTGGAGGATGGAGATTCCCAAACAGAAATCTAGAGGGGAAAAAAGAAACTCCTTTCCAGGTCTCAGGGTTGGTATAACCCTACCTGTATGTTTCTGCATTCCATTTTTTTCACATTTACTCACAGAGCTGCTCCTCTGACAACCTTTTATTTTGCTAAGTGCAGTACCACTAAATACGAATATTCAAAACATGAGTAAAAGGTGCCTAACATACAAAGGTTGGCTTAAAAACATGAGAATTCTTGAACTTTGGAATTTTTTTTAATATTCTTTTTGGACTTTGGGTTTTATATTCTTAAGATGTCTTTGACAACCATAATGAGCAGAAACATTATTTTGTATTCATAAATGAAAAATGAAACTTCCAGCTAATTATACAGATACAGGGATCCAGGAGACTTGTAGTAGAAATGCAGGTTTTGGGAAAAGAAAAAACAAAAGGTGCATGTTATAATGACTGGATCATTTCTGAGAGCTGCAAAGCAGGGGGGGAAAGAACAAAAAACTTCAAGAAAGGAAAAATACATAACAGGGCATAGAAGACTGATGATCAGAAATGTATAAAATGTATCTTTTAATATCCTGAACTGTTGATTCATGTCAGTGATGACAGAGTTATTGATGGCATCTCCAGACTTTTGGCATTATAGGCAATAAGACTGTTTTCAGAAATTTTGGTCCTATTTTGCTAGATATTCTTCTTGTTATTCAAGGGAGCAAGTCCAGCCTTTTTAAAATGTAAGCTGGATAAAGGATCCACTTGGGGCTTTTTGTGAATCTCTGTGAGAAGCAGCTGTACTTAGCTACTCAGGGATATTTTAATATCATACAGGCAAGATGGCACATTAGTTCTAGTAGTGTTAGACGATCCTTGCTAAGAAAAGTTCCATATGACAAATAAAAATGAAAGCATGAACTTTTTTAACGTCATGACACAATTCTTCAAGTTGCAGAAATAGTTCTGTTCTGTGGTTTTGGTTTTTCGGGTTTTTTTCCCTTACTGTTTGTTTAGTCCTAGATTATTTTTATGCTAAGAAACCACAGAAGGCTATGTAGAATCTGTTGCATTCATGGTGTCTGGTCTAAAAGCATTTCTCTAAAAATATCAGAGGATTATGGGTTACAGTAGGCAAGTTTCAGAGCTGCTTAAAGTTAAATAAGTATTTTGCATTTGTTTTCTAAAATAACATAACCAACCAAACCATATCAACTTTCTTGAAGTTATAGCCACTTAAAATCAAACTTTATATACATCTGGAATGGTTTGGGTTATAACTGTGAGAGCGTATATTTTGTACAGTGCTGGAATTTGGTTGTATTTAATTCCATGTAGTTTTTAGACTTAAACATAGTGCTTTTGGCAAAGGTTGGCTTGAAAGTATTGGAGAATGCTGTTCATCAGGTGGGTACAACACAAGCAGCACAGACAACATCTGAGGAAGAACCATGGTCAGACTGGGGCTGCAGCTCTGCCGTTAGACCCTCCCACTGAGGCTGCCAACATTAGCAGTGCTAATGGCTCTTATGCATGCAGGTAGTTTTCTGCAGAAGTTCACTCATTTCTAAAAAACCAACCAATTCTAAAAAAAATCCCGACAACAGCTTTTCTGTGTTTTGAACTGGAACAAATAAAAAATTAACATGTTGAAGGTATTTCAGGACTTTTGTTCCCAGTCTCCTCATCCTTACTCCCACTGTCTGCATTTTTGTTTAACAGGGACTTTTTAAAAAAAGTTGAGTGCAGAGTCCTCAATGGTAAGTCCAGCAAAATTTCCACATGGCAAGAGAGTCCAAGGAGCCCTCCTCCACAGACAGGGAATGGGGTGAACTGGGGGCCCTTCCATGATGGCCTGAATCCAATGAACATGGATCACCTCAAGATTTCTGCAGCAGCAGCAGTAGCTGCTTTGGCTTTTCCCCACACTCGCTTCTGCAGAGCCTGCTTCTCCTCTGTGTAGGCAGTGAAAAGCCACGAAGCCTCATGAAACTCATCCTAAACTCACACTCAGGCTGTATTTACAATGTAAAAGTTAAAGGTCTGTCTTTTTTTACAGCCAGAGCTCCCAAAGGTTATGCACTAGTTCAGTAATGCTCATTCAGGCACGTTCAGCACATATATGCAAACAACAGAACGTAAACACGTTGGTTTTTCTGTGGATGTGGAAAGGGAGAATGAGATTTATTCTTAAGAAACACACTTCTTAAAAGACATCTAGCATCGGAATGACAAATCGGACATTTGTCAGAAGGAGGGTGGTTGCTCCACATACTTCCTCTGTCTGCATGTGCCTCTCATCACAATTTCTTTCATTTACTGCAGTCAGACACCTACATTGACTTTTAAAAAAATATTTCTTCAAAGACCATCTTTGCAAAATTCAAGAGAAAACTCATTACTAAAATCTCCTTCTTGGACGTGGTCAGAATGTCATCATAGGGAAAACAGAAACCGAAACACTTATGGGACAACCAAGAGCTGAAAGAATGAAAGGAAATTCTAAAATCCTTAAGTCCATGAGGAAAACAATCTACTCTGGAGCTTTCAGGTTATTTACAATGACACTTCCCAGACTTTTTGCCAATTTCTGTGATAAAGGGTGAAGAATGATTTTTGTATCTCTCTCCCTTTCCAAATCGCTTCATTCTAGCAATTCTCTTGCCAGTTTCACACATTCCCTCCCTATTAGAAAGAGAAATAGAAACTTCTAACCCTTCATAAGTATGATCTATATGTCTTTCTCTTTTTAATTAATTCCCACCTGATCAGTTTATTTGAATTAATTTCAGCTCCTGAGTACTATCCTCTTAGGAGACTGAACCTATCCTCTTGATTTTCATTTCAGCCTCATTCCCCAAACTTAGTGTTAGTCACTTTTACTGCAGGGATTAGATGTCCTATTATATCTCCATAGGGTTTTTAAACTCTTTTGTCTTAGACCATCACCTCAGCCCAATTTAACTGCAGAGGAGTACTGGACTTCCTATTTGTGCTCTAGATGCATCAGATTATTTTTGCGGCTTCTTCCCAAACAACACAAATTAACATTTCCCAAATATTGCTAAAACAATCATGCTTCTACAGAAAATGATAGAAGGAAAGTTAAAAGTCAGATTCTGGAACTTGTTTAACACATGCACACACTTACTTATATCCCTTATTGACACATGTGTATGTGCTACAAAATGAGTAATTTCAGTAGTTTTTAATTTCTATGCCTTCTCTGATGTCTAAACTGCCACATAATTTTGCTGTGTTATCCTTAACAATTTCTCTTATGTTTGTGAAGATGCCACACTGTAGGAGGTATAAAAAAGTAACTAAGGCAAAAGGGCTCCAAAAAAAAAGGGTGAATCAACCAACAAACAAAAATAAACTGCCAGCTGAACCAAAAGTCTACTTTATTCCATCTTTTGTTTAGTTTCCCACTGCCTCCTTTCAAACCACAGGCTCTGCTCCAGCTTTGAGAACATTTCCAAAAGCTCTGAATTCGCAAAGCATCAGCGCAAATTTGAAACAGACCGGTATATAGGCTGCTCCGGGATAATAGTACAGCCCATGTCCAAGGCTAATTACCAGAACATGGCAGTGCACAGTATGGGTTTGTTATCCTTGTTTCTAAATGTGTAAGGTTTATCTGTTAACAGCTGTTGACTTTTCGTTAGCATTACTGGCCTGCAAGCTTGTGCATATGAGATGCATGTTTAGGAATCTATGTTTGACTTATAACCTGGAGAGACATATGCCCAGTTGGGGCTGAAAGGCAACCCCAGCCGACCCCACAATGCGTCTCGTGGCAAGCTCCCTACACGGCAGGCACGCTGGATGTTCATGTCTGGCACGCCTGGCCAGCTGCCCCCCTGCATGGTGGGGTGAACTGAGGCCAGCTCCAGCATTTGTTCTTCACTGTCTGCTTTCAAGCTCGACCTTTCACATTACTGCAATGCATTGCTTGGTGTGAGACCGTATCAAAGCTCCATCAGATCCTTATGTGCCTAATACATATTTGTCATCAGGCTTTTTAACGGGAAAAGAAAAAGATGAATCGTCAGTCCCTAGAACAACTGTTTCTTTAAAACATGCCAGAAATAGGTCCTTCTGCGTTTATGGCTTCCATTTGCAAAAGTCTGTGGCACCCTGCCTCATTTTACGAGCAAAGCACGCAGCACTAAGTAGCAGTGGTTCAGGCACGTTGAGAGCTTTCAGTATACATGGAAGAGGGACATCTTCCAGACAGAAACACAAAGATCCGTATTTCTAAATTCCCTCTGTCAAGAAGCATCACCAGGTGCAAAATCATGGAATCATGGAATGGTTTGGGTTGGAAGGGACCTTAAAGATCATCTAGTTCCAACCCCCCTGCCATGGGCAGGGACACCTTCCACTAGACCAGGTTGCTCAAAGCCCCATCCGACCTGGCCTTGAACACTTCCAGGGATGGGGCAGCCACAACTTCTCTGGGCAACCTGGTCCAGTGCCTCACCACCCTCATAGTGAAGAATTTCTTCCTTACACCTAACCTAAATCTACCCTCTTTCAGTTTAAAGCCATTACCCCTTGTCCTATCGCTACATGCCCTTGTAAAAAGTCCCTCTCCAGCTTTCCTGCAGGCCCCCTTCAGGTACTGGAAGGCTGCAATAAGGTCTCCACGGAGCCTTCTCTTCTCCAGGCTGAACAACCCCAACTCTCTCAGCCTGTAATGGATAAATAAAAAGGAGAACCTAGTACGAGCAGAAAGCTTGCATAACCCCTTCATTTGGCATTCCTGCTGCAGTTACAGGCTGATTATCTCCAATTGACAATTGACAATTCAAGGAGGATAATGAAAATGATGCAAAAAATGTAGAGAAGAGCCATGAGAATGCTTAAAGGATGGCAAAAAGTCCTGCATCAGTGAAAAACTAAAAGCTTAGTCTATTTAGCTTACAATGGAAAAGGTTAAGAAGCAATTTAACCCCTCTCTGTGAGTAATAACATGAGGAGTAAAAGGCCCTTTGGATTAGCAGACATGAGCGTAACTGGCTAAAAGGTGCAGATGGACTGGTCTAGATGGGGAATAAAGTGCTTCTTCCATAAGTTATGATAGTTAAGCACTGGAACAACTTGTCATGGGTTGTGGTGAATTCTCCATTGCTGGCAGTTTTTGAAAAAGGAGTTGAGGTCTTCATAAAAATAATGCTTTGGTTCTACTAGCAATTATTTTGGGGAAATTCTAAGGCCAGTGTTATGGAGGAAGACAAGATGGAGACTCTGTGACCACTTCTGATGTTGTAATCTACAGATCATTGTATTTACTTTAAAGAATCAACTAGATCTTTGTATGAATCTCTGTTTAGATGCCTTCTGTGGGTCAGGACCTGGTTAGTCATAGGTTTCCTGTCTTTAGATGGTACTGCAACATTCAAAAAGGGGAGCATTGCTGTAGATTTGTCTGGAGATTTTTCATGGTAGCTGTTTAGATCACTAAAGAGAACATGCCTGGGGTATTGATCATAGGTCCCATTTTTATTGAAGCATTTCACAATGGCTATAAGTATACACACAGCATTAGCATGTGTAAGTCTAGCTTATTAATTACATAAAACGTTTTATTTTAAGAAGTGCTTCTGCAAGGTTTTGTATTTCAGTATATACTTTACAGATAAGACAAGATAATTAACAGTATCTTGTCTGAACAAAGGCCAAAAAGTCAATGCAGAAGGATAGCAGACCCCCAAAGTAAAAGACTACCTCTGTTTTTGGCCTTCAGTTCACACTTTTCATAAGGAAGAAAATTAATAATTTTCCACACTGTTATGTAGGATGGCTATCCTAGCATTGCTACGTTTTTTTATTATGTGATCACTTCCTAGAAGTGCTTAATGACTGATAAAATTACTTTTTGTAGCTTTTAGGTCCTTGATTTCTACACTGAGCCATTTGCTGACAGAAGGCTCTCAAACTGAGTCTTATAGTCCAATTTAGCAATGCTATATCTGAATATATATTTGAATCAAAGTGTACTGGCAGCATTTTAGTTAGTGCTATTAACCCATTTTCTAAGAACACTGGACATCTGAAGATTCAAGAAGAGTTTCTTGTGGTCAGAAATGTCTATAAGAGAAAGGTTGTTCAGAGATATCTCAGCATAAAAAGTGTAACTGCAGAGGAGGAGGGCCTCTTTCACCCAACCCCTTCTTTCTCCAAAAGTGTAAGTGAGGATACAGCAGAGGGTATGCAGTCTCCTGCAAATGATTTAATGGGCCCACAAGTAGAACAGCAAAAGCATTACCTCAGAGTAGCCTCTGAATGCATTCGCCATTGTTGGCCTCATTATGACACTGAGACACCGAACATTTGAAGCCTCTTCCTTGCTTAAAGCTTTTTGAATTTTTTACGTGCACTGCTATAGTAGTCTTTTTAATAAAAAGAAAACTCTTGATAAAAGGCATTAAAGCCCAGAAGAAAGCAGCAGCTTCCTTCAGCCACAGGAAACAGCTGGTAGCTAGCTTTCACTGAGAGCTGCCAAGAAAAGGTTGATTGCCGTATCTGGCAGCGAGGATCCCGTGCCTGACCTCGCCAGGCAGAGAGCAACAGGGCATGGGAATTTCCAACAGGATGGGGCTGAAACTCAGCTGTAAAGCAATGATCCAAACGTACAAAGCGGCTCTGATTTGAGTGTTTCAGTTTGAACTCAAAGGCAGATTAGAGCCCTGCGGCAGCCCAGTTTGAACTTCCAAAAAGTTGAAACGCTTTTCAGCATGGTGTTCGTTTTCTTTTCAATGAAGATCTAGCTATTCATCTTCTCTATTACCTTACAAAATGTGTCTACTTCCACTCAAAAGGAAATGGTGGAGGATCATGTTACCCCTTATGGCTAGCTGATACAAAAGAATCTACTGGACACCTGCAGGTATTAAAAAGGTCTTACTTACTGGAAAGCAAGCTGTAATTAACTCTTTTATGCTAGTCAGCAACTATTTAGTTTGTGGAGGGGTCATTTAAACACTTTAAACCTTTTCTCCTCCGTACACATTAGGATTTTCATGCTATTTTCAACTAATATCTGTATTTCTGTATTCAGTGTTCCCTCATATTTCATGAAACAAAAAACTTTGACACACTTGGCTCTGCTGAATTGAGAATATTCTGAAAATTCACCCAAGCTTCCTGTGGAGTTCAAGACTGATTATATTTAAGCTTGGCGAGTCAGATCCAACTCTTTCCATGGCCAGACAGAAATCATTCCCAAAGAACAAAAGCGAGTGAAACACGGTCGTTCTGGTCCAGCTGCCAGAATACCTGGTAGGGTAGGATCTTGCCAACGAATCAGGTAGCAGAGTTGTTGCAACAGAATCTTTTCAGAGGCCGCATAACATAATTTTACACTGCCCCAACCTTGTGTTGGGGACACAGAACATAACAGAATCCCAGTGGCACAGAACAAGTCACAGTCCTTAAAAAGGGCAAATAACTCAGTACCAAATTATCCCTCGGTCTTTACTTGCTCTCTTGTTGACCAAATTTTCCACAGATGCTTCTGTCCATCTGTATATGTATCTCAGTATAAATGACTTTTGCAACAGGCTCAGCTCATGTACATGTGTACATGAAATCATCTCAGACACACGTCAGCCCCTATCACTAGGGCCATGTCAGGAAGCATTGTACACTTACACTACTTGTATTGAATATCAGGCTTAATGGAATTTTGTCCAAGGTTCAGACGCATGTAAGAAAACATGCATTTGTGTCACCATGTCAGTCCACACGAGCTCTTCTTTTTCGGCAGTTCTAATCCCACATAATATATATTCACACTAAATTGCACAGATCCCACCAACTATACAGTCAGGGGCAGGAATTTCATAAAATTGCAGCATCTACTGCCATCTGTTAAGATTTACCCATGGTTTCTACTGGTAGTCAAACTTTATTTTCAGAAATATAATTTTCTAGGCAGAAATTGCAGTTTCTGAGGTCAGCATGAGTAAACTTGAACTCACTGAATGTAAAATTCTGTTGCTAAAGAAAAAAACTACCTCAATCAGATGCTGAAAAAAATGAAAAAAGGCTTTAAAAGTAGGTTACTTTCATTTAAAGAATAAATCATTCTGTTTATATGAGGAGACGAATGTCAAATTTTCATTTCTCTAGTAATCTTGTCTCTGCATGCAAATCAGTAGCAACTGAAATTACTAAAACTTTCATGTCCAAAATTCTACACTCTTCTCATCTCTAAACAGGACTTCTCAGCGCTGGTCCAATTCTGAACCAGACAATGATGCAAAAACCAAGACACTTGCTTAACATCATGGCAAATTTTAATTCTTGGAAAAAAAAACCCAACAGGTATGTTATCATATATTAAGAGGAATATATACATAAAGAATTAAATGAGGAAGATCATTCCCCTTCAGTTAAAAAATGAGGTATAAACACATTATATATAACATACACATACTGTCCAGAGTCTTGGAATCAAGACAGAGTAAACAACCAAAAAACCCCCAAGCCAAGCCTACTAAATAGAACATATTATAAAAAACTTTGGCTTCTGAACAAGGACCTTTTTTGTTTATTTCAATAATCAGCTTTCTTCTGGTATTCAACTTCATGTCCCCTCTTCGAAGCTATCTTCTTCTTCCTACTGAAATGAAGGCATTATTTTCTTTAGCAAAGTATTTGTGATAAGAGGTAGGTGAAATATGTATTTCCCCAAAAGAGGAAAAATAAATACTTCAGTATTTTTTTCATCCAGAATCCATAGGTTTATTTTAGGAGAGCCACTTCTGACTCATTAGAAGTCAAAACTGGAATAGGATGAAGAGAAATACTAATTTAGCTGTTATAGGTTAATTTCAAATGCTACCAACAAACTTTTCAAAGGAAGGTTAATTAAATTATTGCTTATGATCCTCAGAGCAGTTGTATCTGGAATGACTGTTTTGGTTACAGAGATGGATCTAACAAGAAAGACAAATTCCTCTAATCTAGTTACTGTGGGGTAAAACAGAAGAAAACACAGGTAAGTGTTTTGATGATCTCTCTACTGTAGTCACATTTTGTCAAGAACCAAAGGGCATTGTAAATTATACTAGTCACATGCTTCCTGTTAAAAATTTTGTGTAGGACTCAGTGACTATGAGAATTTTTAGAAGAATCAAACCTAAGAATCTTTTTCAGGGATTAAAAAGTGGGATACTTTCTGTTTACCACAGTACATTGAGAGAGTCTGGGACTTCATGGAGTACTTATGAAAGGTCGTGCTTAAACTCCACTCCAAAAAGAAGGAAAGTTTGGAAGGACAGCAGAAGGAATCTGAAAAAAAATTGTCGCATAGAATTGTCCACAGAGTTGTGTCTGATGGAATGGAGACAGTATTTGGTGCAAAGAGTCCTTAATGAATATCTCTCCTAGAACTGTTCTTTGACCAGAAGGAAACACAAATCAAATTAGAACAGGCTTCTGACACTGAGTTGGAAAATATGTTTGTAAGCTGAATTGACTAAAGAAGGTTCTGCATGGGAAATCCCAGGTGAGAAGAGTAGTGGATCTTTTATACAGATTTTCTCATATAAACATCATGATGAAAACATTAGCATAGACATTAGCATGTGGAGGGAAGGTGAATTATTCAGGGTTTGGATCCTTCTGTAGAGGCCAGGCTGAGATGGGTGATTATTCAGAAAGTAATATGGTAGGACTCCCAGGATGAGTATGTATACTGAGATGCTGGTTGAACATAATTATAAATTTCAAGTATATTTTCAAAAGTTGGCTGCCTCTCTTTTGCTGTTGAACTTTCTTAGTACTTTTCTGCTATTTGGTGACTGATAAAGATTTTCCCACAAAGAAGAAAGGGAGCATGAACATTCAGCCCACACTCTGCATCATCTGTCCCTGTTGTATATGTGCTATTAAGTTTTATTATATTTGTCTACCTACTCCTCCAAAGTTCTACCCAGGATTCTTAGATAAAACAGGATGGGAAAAGAGCTCCAAAGGGGGTGACCCAGAGCTGTCTCCCTGTTTTTTTTCTAGTGGCCAGTAAGCCAGGGTAAGAATTGGGCATACTGAAGAATTGTCCCAATTGTTTTATCAATGTAATATTGCTTGTCTCTGAAAGAATTTGCTCTTTCATCACAGAAGACATGGGGCAAATTAAGAGAGGATGGAAGCCATTAAGCTGAATACTAGTTCTAGACAACAGTAGCTCAATACAGTGTCTAAAAAGAAAATATTATATATATACACACACACGTATATATAGCAATGTTCTTTCATTTTATGACTGCTATCTTTACCTTAGCTCTACCTGAAATAACATATGAAAAATACAAGTTACAAAGACCTTCTTCCATGGAATATGCAGGCAGAAGTATGCAAAAGGAAGCAGCAGCTGGGGTAAAAGAGGAGAAGGCAGCGGCACTGCAATTATTGTGTAAGAAGCCAGGAAGTCATTGACTTAGGAAATGACTGTACCATCACACTTGGTGTGATGGCTTAAAGGCTTTTTTCATGGGAAGCTCTACCAAATCTGCACCCACAAGAAGCCTTCCAACTTTGACACACTTGCTAATGCTAAGAGGATGTCACTGCTCTGCTCATGTGTAATTTGGGGTGGATGTGAGTTTGTTTGTACTATGGCCTTCTTTTACTGAGAATCACTTCTTCACACAGAATAGCTGCTAATATAACCCTTGATGGCTATTAGAATGATATAACTAGGCTTCAGAAATTTGAAAGCTCTTCATTAATGCTTCTGTCTAGCCATGGAAATACACTCTTTAAAGCAGGGTTGGGAAATATTTTCCTTAATGGAAACCAAACAGGAATTTCAAGTACCTTTCTGCAGATCAACCATAAGGCTACAATCTCAGTCTTATTTCCCCACTCCCTGCAGCCCAGCCTCCCAGTGCTCCCTGCAGCTCTCCATGTTACACTGTGATCTTGCATTGCCCGCAGCCCTGCTGTGCCCTGGCCTTCCAGCCCCTGTCTCTAGAATCCAGATAGCACATGGCACTAGCTCAGAGTCCCCACCAGCACACTGCTTGGGGTTTAGCCACTGCACCAGGATCCTTCCATATCCCACAACAAGCAGCCCCATACCACCACCACTGAACACACCAACACTGTTGCATTCCCCCCAGTACTCAGGCTTCCCTAAGGGCTGCCCACAGCATCTCTCAAACATTGCTCAAGTCCTGCACAGGTCACACAGGACTGGTTTGGAAGGTCATCTTCACAAATAAAATGGGAAAAAAATATTAGACTCATGAGCAGTGTGGCTGTATGGCATGCTGGCAATAAAAACTCTGACTGACTCACAAACCAATTGCATCAGTAAATACCTACTGGGATTTGTTTCCCCAGATAAGTACTGTTATCTTTCTCATGCACATACACAGTGCAGTATTCCAGCCCATTATTTCTTATGTAACTCATTTACCTTTTCCTAGCACATTGTACAGGTTTTTGTCATTTTCTATCCGTGAATTTCACAGCAGAACGGAGAATCAGGCCAGACATATCTGATGCATGAACCTTGTATGTCTTCCAAAACGGATGATCAAACTTAATCCATAACAATTCCAAACAGCAGAAGGTATCATTAAACTATATATTAGTTGTTTATAGTATGTACAGATGTTAACAACACCTGGAATTATGTACTCTGAATTGTGAGATAATTTCTGATGAACAAACATTGAATACAGTTGTGATATATTGTTCCTCTAAGCCTACTTATAAGAAAAGTATGGACATCTGTTTGAATAAATTTCACTTTCCTCCTGACCTTTTTTCTACTGCTAGAGAAGTTAAGCTTGTTGGTTTTTAATTTGTCTCTCAAACATGAACTCAGTTTATTAGAGACAGAAGTAAATTTGGTGTCACAGAGATTATGTTTAGCTTTGCAATTCTGGTATTAATTAATTCTTACAACTAATCACAGGGTGACATAGTTTTATTTTCTGAAGAAGCTTCTCAGGAAAGTGGTCGAATCACCATCCCTGGAGGTATTTAAAAGACAGGTAGACGAGGTGCTTAGGGACATGGTTTAGTAGTGGACAGGTACGGTTGGACTCGATGATCTTAAAGGTCTTTTCCAACCTTAATGATTCTATGATTCTATGATTCTTATTAGCATATACAGTTACTTTATGACTTGTTGCCTGAAGATAAACTGTTGCCTTGGTAGCAAAAAATGAAGTACAGATGCCCTCTAGGCCAGAAGAACTAAAACTTTTAATAGTACTGCATCCTGTACACTTAAATTTTGCTGCTAAATGTTAACACATACAGTCCAAAGCAGAGAATAACAAATGCTGACCTCCACACTCAGGCATTTGATTTTAACATCTACACCTCAAGAAGATTCAAACTGCTAGCAGAAACCTTAACATGAAAAACAGAATATATGAAATAGACATGAAAGATGAGATCAAATACAAACATGAAATAAAAGTGCAACATATGTTCTGGTGCAATTTTTGAGTACTTATAGTTCAAAGGAGACTAAAACACAGAGCTTCTGTACCTGTGGCAAAGGATGGTTTCTGTTAGTGACCTCTGCTGCAAACACTAACTTGTGCTGTGCCATATGCCTGGTGATATACAGCCCCACCCTTCATTGCCCTGATTAATGTACAGTATTCAAAGATAGTATTTACTGTTGCGTTAAATAACACGTCTCATGTATCTATCTTGACTCTGATCGTGGATGCAGAAGTCTTTTCAAAGTTTTCCTCTGTGGCCTAATGAGGTCACTCTTTGGCTTGAGAGGTTAGGGTGTCTCTGGGATGTTGTCACTTTCCATATTACCAACATATGATGTATCACATACACTGGTCCTTGGCACCAGTGTGAAATTCAAATCAGCACATGGCACAGGACATAACCCTTTCGTATTTTTGGACACTAGCCCTGTATATTTGACTGTGCCATGTCACCAAAGAGCCAAACTCTGTGCAGTAGTGACAGGACTTCCTAGTGTGTGCCCTGTATATATGGCATTGGAGGTGTTACTGAACTGCAAAGAATAAAAGTGTATACACATAGACTATCACAGCCATCCTGTTTATATCAGTTGTGCTTCAGCTATTTTGTTCGTATTTTTTTTTTATTTCAGTGAATTAAATAGTTGTCTTTACATATGTTTAGAGAAGTGTATTCATTTATGCTCAGCTCATCTTTGCATCTTAGACCAAATACAGTGACCCAAATATACAAATTTACACAAGATTTTATAGAGATCACAGTATGATACACAATCCTGAAAGCATTCATTCAATATGTAAGAAAGATTTTCATTCAATGTACTTTGGGGGGGGGCGGGGGGGAGGAGAGAGACACAATGTGCCTCTTCCATAAACTAAATTAAATTGCTTTTCATTGACTCAGGTTACCCTGGGCACTGCTCATTCTAATGCAGCCTTATTAAATTCAGGGGAGGCTGCTACAGTGAAGTCTGGAGTAAACTAAACAGTGTTCAGATGTTACGCTTCAGATACGTATTTCAGATGCTGTCTTTGAAGAATGACATGTAACGGAAACAGTGCTTAACTTGCTCCAGGAACACATCTTTAAAAAGTCTTCTGCTGTCTAATTACAGTAACTCAAAGACATTTAAGCTAGAAAGGTCATTAACATTTTAAGCATACACTACACCACAACTATGGCATATTTCCTGACATTCCTATAAAACCTAGTGCTCTTGGGAAACTGATGGCTCACGGGGTTGTTAATGAGTGAGAGACCCTTCACCTCTTGATCACTGGTCTGAATTCTGTTTAATCTGGAAGCAGCAAAGAACTGCCACTGGCTGGTGGTGTTTATGAATTAATTTGATAATTACTTTTGGTTTAGACTGTAGCAGGAAAATGTCCCAGTTTAAAAACCTTTCCTTACCTTCCTTGCCCCCTTACTCATGAAAACACCCCTGATGTGTCTGGATCAGCATGGTGCAGAAAAATACAGACTCCTACAAGAGACTGCACAGACAAAATGTCATTGGTCATACAGCTTCATCATGGTTTGCTGAGGTGACCGTATAGCTCACTGGGTACACAAAAGGTGCAGTATAGACCTACCGACTCCAGGTCAGATTACAAACTCTTCTTTCTTCCCAGGGATACTACTGTGTGCTGGAAAGAAAAAGTCTCCTTTATGAATAAGATCAATTTATGGGATTTGCTTTAAGGACCTTATCGCTCTCTACAACTCCCTGAAAGGAGGTTGTAGCGAGATGGGTGTCGGTCTCTTCTCCCAAGTAGCAAGTGATAGGATGAGACGAAATGGCCTCAAGCTGCATCAGGGATAGATTGGATTAGATTGGATATTAGGAAAAACTTCTTCACCGAAAGGGTTGTCAAGTATTGGAACAGGCTGCCCAGGGAAGTGGTTGAGTCACCATCCCTAGAGGTATTTAAAAGACAGGTAGACAAGGTGCTTAGGGACATGGTTTAGTAGTGGACAGGTACGGTTGGACTCGATGATCTTAAAGGTCTTTTCCAACCAAATGATTCTATGATTCTATGATTCTAGGATTCTAGGATTCTATGACTATGCTGGGTGCTTCTGGAAAACACAAGGGCATTTCCCCCTGATTACCTCATCTGCTTGTAATGAAGGTTTCCTCTAAAACATGTATTTGGTGTAGCTGGTTATAAAATCCCTTTTCTTACAACTTGGCAGATACATGACCCAGATATGGCCCCAACAGTGGTCTGTTTCCCTGGCATATAGGACTTTTAAATGCATTAGGGAAGAAACACCCTGGAGGGGTAAGTAACAGACGTGGGACTCCTCCTACCTGGCAGACTGAGGCAAAGACTCTCCTCCCTTTCTGCTTCCCCTTCTCTTTCCCCTCTTTCCTTTTTGTGCTGGACCTGTGTTAATTTAATGAAAAAATAGTATGAATTACAAAGGAAGAATGGTCTGAATCAGACAAGGTATCACCAAATGGTTCCCACTATCTTTCTACTGCGCATCATTCTACTATTCGCTCTTCAGCCTGGTTAAAGCACTTTCCTAACGTGTTGAATGTCACCTTCCTGTGACATCTAAGACAATGAGCATTATTAGACCATTTATGGAACAGCAGTATCTCCAGGTAAAAAGACTGAGTTGTTACTGGAAGGATATGGGCTTCTCCATGTATTGGTATCTACCTCTTTCATTCTGACGACAGAGATTTTCTTAGGCTTCATCTAAAGTGATGTGTGGATATGTGCCATGATGTTCTCAGGTGTCCTGTGATCATCCAGGCTAGAGACAAGCTCAGAGCAGACCAGGATTTCTACCCATTCTATAAGCCAATATTCCCACTTAGTAGAAATCAAAGCACCAAGGAGTGGAGAAACTAATGAATGCTTGAGTCTTACCCAACATGCAGCTGGGATGTGGCTAAGTGGAATACACCAACTGTATAAATCTAGTCTCCAAAAATGTACAGCAAGTGATTTTTTGAGTCTTTTTCTGCTAACCTGGTAGAGTTTTAAGTACTGAGAAGGAAATTATGACTTCACTGGAGACTACGATGAACCACCCATTGACTTAAGCGAGGATAGCACGTTTATTTGCTAACAGCATAGTTTAGCTTCTCACTCTTCTAAAAGTTCTTCCTGGTTCATCTCTGATCTACAAGGAGGCCACAGTTTACACCACCCACAGCTCTGC